>CM064542.1:3139318-3206818 GCA_032716605.1 Paralithodes platypus | reverse complement strand
ATGGCTCAAACTTTCCTGTCATTCTCTTACTAAATATTTCTGTGCTGTCTATCTTTCCCCTAACTCTACCAACTTTCCTAAATTCTTTGACTATCTAAACTCTACAGTGGAACACATTCTATCCATTTCTCCTTTCTCAGAAATCTCCATCTTAGGAGATTTCAACGTTCACCACCGCCAATGGCTCTCCTCTCACACTACTGATCCACCTGGTGAACAAGCCTACGTCTTTTCTATCCTAAATGACCTAGAGCAGTTAGTTCAGCAACCCACCTGTATCCCGGATCGCATCGGAGATCGGCCCAACATTCTTGACCTGTTTCTAACTTCTAACCCTTCTTCTTATACTGTCGATCTTTTCTCTCCTTTGGGCTCCTCCGACCATAAACTTATCTCTGTCACCTGTCCTATCTCTCCAGTACAGCCACCCGATCCTCCTAGCCGGCGGCGCTTGTGGCACTTTGGCGCTGCCGACTGGGAGGCTCTTCGGCAGTACTTCTTTGATTTCCCATGGAATGATTTCTGCTTCCATGGCCGAGGACCCTCGGAGAGTGCTGAACGCATTACCGAGGTAATCCTATCGGGCATGGAAGCATACATTCCATTCTCTTTCTCTCAGACTAATGCTAAAAAATCTTGGTTTACTCACGCCTGTTCTACTGCTGTCCGCAATAAGGAGGAAGCATTCAAACGGTACCGACGCCTTAAAACTCAAGACTCTCATTCTTCATATGTTTCTGCCCGGAATCAAGCCAAATCTGTTCTTCGACTTGCCAAACACTCTTTCATCAATAATAAATGCACTGAACTATCCAACTCTAGCTCTTCCCAAGCTTTCTGGCATCTAGCCAAAAAACCTCTCCAACAATTTCTCTTCCTCGTCTTTCCCTCCCCTTTCCCACTCGGATGGCACAACCATCACTTCTTCCTCTGACAAAGCTAAACTCTTCGCACAAACTTTTGCTAGAAAACTCCACCTTGGATGATTCCGGTGCTATTCCTCCCTCTCCGCCCTCCTCTCTCTTACTTATGCCTAATATCCTAATCTCTTCTAAAGATGTACTTTCTACCCTCTCTGGGCTTAACACTAATAAGGCGTACGGTCCGGACGGTGTTCCTCCTGTTGTTCTCAAAAACTGTGCTTCCGTGCTGACTCCCTGCCTAGGCAAACTCTTTCGTCTCTGTCTATCCTCTAACGTCTTCCCTTCATGCTGGAAGTTTGCTCACATTCAACCTGTCCCAAAGAAGGGTGACCGCTCTCAACCCTCCAACTATCGTCCAATTGCTCTTATCTCTTGTCTTTCTAAAGTTTTTGAAACTATTCTTGCTTCCAAATTTCTTAAGCATTTCTCTTCTCATAATCTGCTCTCAGATCGCCAGTATGGCTTCCTTAAGGGTCGCTCTACTGGTGATCTTCTTTCATATCTTACTAACTCTTGGTCATCTCCTTTCGGGACTTCGGTGAGACTTTTTCTATTGCACTAGACATATCGAAAGCCTTCGATAGAGTCTGGCATAAATCTTTAATTTCTAAACTACCCTCCTTCGGTTTCTATCCCTCCATCTGTGCCTTTGTCTCTAATTTCCTTTCCGGCCGTTCCATAGCTGCGGTTGTGGACGGCCATTGTTCACTTCCTCACCCTATAAACTCCGGTGTTCCTCAGGGCTCTGTCCTATCTCCTATTCTCTTTCTAATTTTTATAAATGATCTCCTTAACTGTACCTTAATTCCCATCCATTCATACGCAGACGACTCAACCTTACACTACTCCATTAGTTTTTCAGAACGCCCCAGCCAGCAATCCCTCAACGACAAACGTAATGAAGCCATAGAACTCTTAAATTCTGATCTAAATACTATTTCCAATTGGGGCAGAGAAAACCTTGTTAACTTTAATGCTTCCAAAACCCAGTTTCTCCATCTATCTACCCGTCAGGATCTCCCAGCGGACTATCCCTTATTCTTCAACAATACAAAAATCAACCCTTCATCTTCTCTCAATATTCTTGGTGTCTCTTTTTCTTCTGCTCTCATTTGGAAGGACCATATTACCAGTCTTGCTAAGGCGGCCTCCCAGAAGCTGGGTGTGCTCAACCGCCTTAGGGGGTTCTTTTCCCCTGCACAGCTTCTTGCTCTGTACAGGGGCATAGTGCGTCCTTGTATTGAGTATTGTTCACATGTGTGGGGAGGTTCCTCTCACACCGCTCTCCTAGACAAAGTTGAAAGGAAGGCCTTTCGTATCATTAACTCCCGTCCACTCACCAACTCTCTGCAATCTCTCTCTCTCCGCCGCAATGTTGCATCTCTCTCGCTATTCTATCGCTACTATAATAATCAGTGTTCCTCAGAGCTATCCCATTGCATACCACCTCCTTTACGTAGGGCACGTGGTACCCGTCTTGCAACTCAGTCCCACCCCTACTCTGTGCAACTCTCCAACCCAAGAGTGAAACGTTACTCTCAAACTTTCTTCTACTCAACATCTGAGCTCTGGAACTCTCTCCCAGAATCAGTCTTTCCCTCTTCCTATGACTTAAATTGCTTCAAACTCCGTGTGTCCAGGCATTTTGGCTCGAACGTCCCTTGATTTTGGCCCTGTCACTCTTTCAACTATGGGGGAGGCACTCGCTATAGGCAGTTATGCCTTTTGCCTCCCTCAATCACATAGGAAAAAAAAAAAAAAAAAAAAAAAAAAAAACGTGTACATTTTTCGGTAGAAAAATGTCCCGGCCGAAGGCCGATTCCTGTTCAAATACAGGCTCGCTATCGCTCGCCAGGAAAACCTAAAATGGCACACAAGGTCTTAACATTGGCAAAGAAATGGGGCAAAAGGTCTGAAAATTGCCAAACTAATGGGGTGAATGTTTTGAAATCTCATAACTAATAGGGCTAAGCATGAGGGAGGAGGAGGACTCGAAAAACCAACGGCCTCCCCTTAACAGAATGAAACTACTCAAACCTGTGATGATAATGTTGCCGTCACTGCGCACCAGCCTGCCGTTAAAGACCCACATGATCTTGGGTTGTGGGTGACCCTCAGCAGCACAGGTCAACGTCACACCTAGGCCTTCCTCCACCTCCTGGGAAGCTGGGCCGGCAACCAGGCGAGGAGGATCTGACAAAGGAATAGTCCCAATAAGAGGGGTTTTACAATATAACATAATATGGAAAACTAATAAGTGCATCAACTATAAAGACCAGACAGCCTGAAGTACCACCATTAGGTAAAGATACAGCAGTGAACTATGCATGAACAGAATATTCTTCAAATATATGTGTACTATATAGAATACTAACTGTGTTGGTGGTGTACCATGTAATGGTTTAGATGCTTATGTTCTGGGTGCGGTGTCCCGAGTTCGAATCCCGGGAGAACCATATGCTTTCATTAGTTTATTCAAGTGCATTGGGGTTTGTAATTGATGATTAACGGGGTGTTACTTAATTATAATGTAAAACTTGCAAAATAATAAACCAAAACAGGAACAGCACAATATAAAGACAATAGAACTTATCAAAATCACTATGTACAGACAAAGGTACTGTACAGACTTGGCTCACCTCTGACCTCCAACACCATATCTAACACATTCTCCTGTGCCCCGACCTCATTCTCAGCATGACACAGGTACGTCCCCTCGTCCTCCACCTTCACATTGAATATCCTCAGCGATCCGTCCGTCTGAATGCTGGAAGCCGGCAGTGACCCTCCATACTTGGTCCACCGTAGAATGGGTTTTGGGTGACCGTTGGCAAGACATAGCAGCGTCACATTTGAACCTACATGAAGGGAGAGAGTGAATAATTACAGTATTGTACAGTACAGTACAGTTAAATGCCTGTATATTATAATGTATTTATTACAAAGATGCCAATTAGCTCTACTCTGCCTAAAATTACACATCATGTAGAAGCATCACATTGGAACCGAAATGAGAGGGGAGAGAGAAAGAGTACAGTACAGTACAGTTAAAACCCTTCTGCATGAAGACGCCTTTTTAATTGTCTTTAAGTTTCACTTGACGAATTTATGCAGGTAAAAAAAGATGTCTTATAATCAAAGTGTATAAAGTACAGTATCTTAAGTCATTCATTCATTACAATGATTGCTTACCAGTACAGTCTGCCCCCCAAATATGTGAGTTAATGGGCTGCAAAATGTGTCGCATATTGTGAATTTGCATATTGTGAAATTAAGAATCAATGGGAAAATAGGTATATGGTCCGACACCCCACACCCGGACTTGGCTATCAGAATCCCATTATTGCCTACCATAGCCTACACATCCCATTTTAAGAATAACCTTTACTACATACATACATAACATTTTAAGACTGAGTGTTCCACACATAAGTGCAGTTTCAGTCTCTTGTCTTAATGGCGGCGATCCAGGCAACCCTGTCAAGGGCTGCTTCACTTGTTAAGTTCTTGGATTTGAGATCGGCACGTATAGTCCGATCCCAGGTCTTCCTCAGTCCACCCCTTGGTGCAGCTCCCTCCACAATCACAGACCTGCATTTTTTCACCCAATTTTGTTCATCCATTCTCTCCACATGTCCGTACCATCCCAGTCTACTTGTATGCATCACCTCGCTAATACTCTTTATACCTAAACGTCTCCTCAGCTCAACATTTGTTATTCTATCCTGTAGCCTGGCCCCACACATCCATCTCACCATTCTCATCTCATTACGCTCCATTCTGTTGACATCCTCTACTTTAACGGCCCATGTTTCTGAGGCATACATCATTGCACTTCTAACACATGAGGCATACACCTTTCCCTTCAGGGGGAGAGGCATTCTTTTCATGGTCAGGATTGGCATCAGTTCTCTGAACTTCCCCCAGCCACACCTAATTCTAGCAACAGTGGCAGCCTTGGCCCCACCACCGGCAGAGATGGTATCTCCTAGGTAACAAAACTTGTTCACCAGCTCCAAAGACTCATTTCCCAAGTTCACAGCCGCAGGATCATAAGAACATAAGAACATAAGAAAATGGGAGTCTGCAAAAAGCCAATCGGCCCATACAAGGCAGATCCCTGTCACACCCAACCCCAATTACAAGGCCCAATTATAGGCCCAACTCACTAATACCTTGAGTACTGCCCCCACCAAAATGGTCAGGGATTAACACAAGGTTACGGGGGTCTGCTGAGCGCCGATTGGCCCACACCTGGTAGATCCCCCTCACACCCAACCCATCTCGTCCACATGCCTATCTAATTTTATCTTAAAGCTCCCTATCGTTCTTGATCCCACTATATCACTTGGTAGCCTATTCCACCCATCTACAACTCTGTTACCAAACCAATATTTGCCTATATCTTTTCTGATTTTTTTTTTATCTAATTTGAAACCATTTGTACTCGCTATCACTGAGCTTTAGTACATTTTTCATGTCCCCTTTATTAATCCCACTAACCCACTTGAATACCTCTATCATATCCCCTCTAACTCTGCGTCTCTCTAACGAATGTAAGCCTAATTTCTTCAACCTTTCTTCATACGGAAAATTTCTAATATTATGGATAATTTTTGTCATTCTACGTTGTACTTTCTCCAATGAATCTATGTCTATTCTGTAATAAGGACACCGAAATTGAACAGCATAATCCATATGGGGTCTCACTAATGACAAGTAAAGTTTTAAGATAACATCAGCAGTTCTGTTACTCACACTCCTAGATATTAACCCGAGAATCCTGTTTGCCTTGTTACGAACGCTTATACATTGTTTTCTAGGCTTCAAATCATTGCTAACATCACCTAACACAAGCTCGCCTTTGCACAATACGCACTCAAATTTCTCTATTTCTGACTTATCCTTCGGCAGGGGTCCGGACCCTTTATTCTACTACAGTTCTTACTCCCATGGTGTACCCAACATCGACAGATGCTACATTGAATTGAGTTAGCGCCCACTCCCTTTCCACACACTGCACATGGGTATGCACCGCTCTTTTCCACGTTGCCTTGTCTCAATCTACAATGCATAACCTTGGTTTTGTTAATATTGACTCTTAAACCCTTGCTCGCCATGCCCTCTCTCCACTCTCTGAATTTGGCCTCAGCATCTTGCACACTGTCAGCTATTAGGACTAAATCATCTGCATAAAACAGTTCCAACGGGAGTCCGCCTCTAAAAACTCTAGACAGTGCCTCCAAGACCATAATAAAGAGGAGGGGGCTTAACACTGAACCCTGATGGACTCCAACACAGACTGCGAACTCATCACTCAGTCCACCCTTCACCCTCACCGCACTTCGCGAAACCTCATACATCTTCATTATCACACGCACCAGCCACTCTTCCACACCAAGTTTCCTCATAGCCCACTGCACATCTCTAGGCACCCTATCAAAGGCCTTCTCCAGGTCTACAAACACAAAGTAAAGATCCTTGCCTTTTAGTAAGTATCTTTCCTGTATCTACCTGACTATGAAGATAGCATCGGTGCATTGTAATATTAAATAAAACAACAAAAATAAGACCATTTCCATTAGCAAGAGGACATTTTCAGAGTCGATCTCTCATTGTAGGGGTTTGTATATTCCGAGTTCGCATGTTAGGGGGACCTACTGTACCGTGTTTCTTGTATTCTGGGTACCACTAAATTTTCGTAAGTCTTAATAAGCTCAGGAAAGGTTTCTTGTAATCAAATGGTTAACATTCTGTCAATAACAACTTAAGTTATATGATAATATGACTCATGATAGGTAGGGTTTTAACTTAGTTATATGATTAAGTTGGTTATCAATATAGCTCTGACTTATGATAAGCAGGGTTCTGGGTTAGTTATAACATTAAGGTTACATATCTATGTATGTACTCAATACTTCTCATGATAGGCTGCGTTCTTGGTTAGCTATACAATTAGACAAGTTATAATAGCTTTGACTTCTGAGAGGAAGGGGTCTGGCTTAGATATAAGATCAGATAAAGTACAATAGCTATGACTCATGATAGATAGGGTTCTGAGTCATGTACTGTATACCAGATCTGACTCATTACAGGTTGCAATCTAAATAATCAGGCGAGTTATAATAGCTCTGATTTTGCAAATGAAGCTATAAATCAAGGAAGTTTTAACCCTCTGACTACCACAGTTCTTTTCTAAGCTTAATAACATGATTTTGTGTTAGTAATAATACAAACAAACAATACATCAGTTTACTGCAAGTTGCTTGAGTAGTTTTAAACTCCTTGACAATAAAATGTCTTTCCTGTAAATGCATACTGTGTATTAAAATAAACAATCAACTCCCAACAGCCAAGCCACAAAATGCAATCCCCTCATGGTCTAGTTCCAAGGCAAGAGACCACGTCCAAAGTTAAGGCGAGGAACACACTCCAAAAGAGGATCCGCTCAAAATCTACTTATAAAAATTCATAATTTATTTCAAAACAACTAGATATATACACACATGACAGACATTTATGTATATGTGAGCCCTGGTCACCAGAAGGTGGTTGTGGATTCTGAAAAGAGAGGGTTATCCCCAACTGCAACACAGCAGCTATGTGGGAGTATGTGGCTCCAGCATGACATTTCCACCTCCAGGGAACAATATGAGACTGTTGGGAGCAGAACACTGCTCCCAACTACAGGGCCATACAGTACGTCCTTACTGGCGCCCCAGACTATTGTCAACCACCTTGATGTGATGCTGAAAAGTGTAATACTGTAGGTCAATGACCCAATACACTTTCTTACAAAGATTGTATTCTCTGACCGACACATTGGCCACAGAATCTGGATGATGTGCATCCCCATCTACCATCAACAAGATTATCTTAATATAGTCTTCTAAAGTTGGTACAAATACATTTAAAAGAGGCATCATTACTTTAAAAGTTAAGGTCTACTGGCTATCTCCCCCTCCCACACTCCCTATGTAATGGTCAAAATCTAATTTGTATACTTCATATGTATTTGCATATATACAAGATATATGATAGTATTGTAAGCTGATATATACTGTAAAATAGTTTAATATACAAGGCTTATAAATTAAAGGGTTCATAGATATAAGTTGTACACCTGTGATTTGATGCATCTGGAGAAACTGTACTTATATATTATATCTTATAGAGGTTATGCATGTCCACTAATTTATGAAATATGATATAATTTGGATAAAATAGTTTGTCCGTATGGATTAGCTTGTATGGATATATTCTGTTTGTTTGATATTATACAGCCAATTTAATGTATCTCATATTCTCATAAACTTGTATTGTGAAATGTACAGTATATACTACAAATATTTGTCTTGCGTATATCTTAGATGGTAAATGATAACAACCAAGGTGTTGCCAGGAAAGTGTTTCGAACTATTGGTTTAATTTTGTATGAAGCATCTTGTCAGTGTTTCGAACATTTTCCGAGCCAAACTAGGTAGAGAAGTAGTGAGAACAGACAGTTTGCTGTGAGCCCCGCCGCCCGAGTGTATACCTGCTTGACCGGACAAAGGATTACATTATGAGCCCAGGATATTTGTGTAGTGTCACTTGGGCGGGACAATGATAGGACGTAACTTGACTGGTCATATTGTTCGGTGAGTAAATCTTATTTAACTATTTGTAAGTTATGTATAGGATAGGAAACTGTTTAACTCTCCAATTTATGTGAACCTCTTGCTCAGTTTCAGTTTCAGTTTCTATGGAGCTCGTCCTGGAATCTTTACGACTCTGAACCTCACGATTCTATACAGGACTGGCCATTTGTATCGGCACTAGCTCAGAGAAGAGTGTTGAGAGGGGAGAAGGGGTGTTGGAGAGAGAGGAAGCTGTTGGAGTGGCTTTGTTATGTGTGTTTAGTCTGTATACGTCGTCAGGATGTCCCCTGACTGGGTGCGAGCATGTGAAACATGCTAGGACGTACTACCACACCCACTAAATGTCCTACCATATGTTTGTATAGCCAGCTCGATTAACATACTTCCTAAACTGTAAAGAGTAGCCTATTAGTGATTCAGAAATACCTATATATTTCTTGTTAACATTTTATCGTTGATCATAGCGCAGTTTATGGCATATTTGATTTCATTCAGTTGCTAGAGTTTAAGGTCTCTAATATTTGAGCCAGTCTGTAAAGTATAAAGTACACGTCATTTATGTATTGAAATTATCCTAACTTGATTGCCTTTAGTTTAACTAATGTCATACCTTTAATTGCATTAGCCTAATCCTCTTTGATATTACTCCTTTGATTCGTGCTTGTTTCTACTTTGGTGTAACGTGTACTTTGAGACCTAGTGTTGGGAGTTTTGACAATGTTAAGTTTAACTACCTTTAAATATTTAATTGTAGTGGTTGAAGCGCAGAATTATAATTGCTTTTGTAGTTTTGCTGATGTACTGTATATGTATGTATATACTCAGGCACATACCCCATTACTGGGGGTGGCCGACTCGAGACAGAGCCCGAACAGAAACATTTAACACCTTATTAGCGGGCTAGGCGGTCTATTTATATGTACCGCCCAGCGGGGTGTTTTTAGCCAAAATAGGGCTGTTTACGTGATCATTTTCATGCCTAAATAAGACCCAGAGCGTAAAACAAGTATCTATCCCTAAAAGGGCATAAACAGAGCTTTCCAATGACACCACAACGATCCTTTTATGACGGCTAGTTTTCTTGCAACAACCGCGCAACACGAGTGCAAAAAGCATGTAATTCGGTACTTTCCCAATACAAGTCAGTATGTAGCGAGTGAGAGAGGGAGGGAGGAGGTGGGATTCGTGTCAGTAGGTTCGCCGCGGTGGTCTGGAGCAGTCATACGCTCGCTACTCTCCTGCCACCACTTGTCTCTCTCTCTCAGCAACATTACGTGCTGAAATTGCCACACGACCTATGTCGCGCGCCGCCAGATAGTCCAGATTTATTATACTCGACTTATGTTGCGCGCCGCTAGTTAAGGGTTAAAGTTCCTATTCTCAAGGTCTAGGACCACTTTCGCGTTCTCTCGCCAGTTTCTCTGTCACTTCGGGTAGGAGAATTATACTGTACAAGGGGAGGAAGATTCCTAGCCAGACCCTTGATTAATAAGTTCATTAATTAGTATTCTCCTGTACAAAATGTTTTGCTTGGTAATCAATTTGGCAAAAAATATGAATGTTGGATATAGAGCATTGTTGAGTGAAAATTACATTAGTGTTCTTTGTTCGCAGTTAATCATCATAATCATCGACACCATCAATAAAGATGCATTACCGGAACCATGTTTGAGTTACTCCTTTCACCCTATATGTCATATTTTGCTATTACTGTACCACTTTCCCTACCCACCCTACCTCCACCTTCCTGCCCCTCCCATCCTTAACCTTACTAACCTTTCAACCCTCTGACATCACCTCTCTCTCTCCCTCCCTCCCAAAAAAACTCCTTTGACTTTCACAGCTTCTTTCTAAACTGAAATTAGTTTACTAATAAGAGTTAGAATAAAATATTCACCTAAAAAAAAGTACTCTCATATTCAAAGGAATATTTTATTTTAAATATTACCTCAGATTTTTTTTTTTTTTTTTTTTTTTTTCAGTTTCAGCTAAAACAGTTGATTGAGAAAAGGAAGAGATTGTAGCCCATTTCAAGAATATAGGTGATGTGTCATTACAAATAACTGAGAAGTATTTAACCCGTTCAGTACCAAGGACGTCCTTTTCATCATATTCTGGCAACTATTTGACGAGATTAATCAGCTTAGGAAGGACCTCTAGTAATAACAAAAGCTTCAAAGTAGCTCAACCACCCCTTTTAAATTAACATACCATACTACCATAGATCCTTCGTAAGCTGCACAATATCTACTAAATATAGCTAGACTAAAATATAAAACACGTCGCTGGTACTCAAAGGGTTAAAAAAAAGCTATAATATAATAAATGGTGAATATCCAACAATGAGAGAGAGAGAGAGAGAGAGAGAGAGAGAGAGAGAGAGAGAGAGAGAGAGAGAGAGCTACATAGAGCTACATAGATACACAGACCACACAGACCTCAAGGTCCTTACTAGGCAGTCTGGCCTTACAAACTATAATATGCATATATGCATATATACACATACACACATACACATACATACATATACATATATATATATACATATATATACACATACATATACACATACATACATACACACATATATATACAGTATATATATATACATACTGTACAGTGCACACACATACATATACATACATTTTTTTTTTTTTTTTTTTTTTTTTTTTTTTTTTTTTTTTTTCATTCATATCACCCCAGCCCTCTGCAGATAGAGGTCAAGCCTTCCCTTGAAGGCGTTTATTGTGTCGCTCTCCACCACTCTCGCTGGTAGTTTATTCCACTCTGTCGCCACACTGTAGGTGAAGAAACTCTTTGTGACATCTAGGTTTGCCTTTTTGGTTTTTAATTTCATTCCATTTCCGCGAGTTTGATTAGTATTGTTTAATGTGAATAGTGCATTTACATCGACTTTGTCGAAACCTTTTAGTATCTTAAAGCACTCAATAAGCTGACCCCTCAACCTCCTCTTTTTTTAATGAGAACAGGTTCAATCGTTTAAGTCTTTCTTCATATGGTTTATTTCTTAATGAGGGTATCATCTTCGTGATGAGAGAGAGAGAGAGAGAGAGAGAGAGAGAGAGAGAGAGAGAGAGAGAATAATAAACAATAAGCAAAGAGAGGGAGAGTATGAAGGACTATTGAAGGTGCCTCAGACATATATGGAAGAAGAGTGGAGTGTTAGAGAGGTCTGCCATGCCACCCACTCCACCCCCTTACACTCCACATACCACTTCCACTCCACATCACTACACCACCACACACCTCCTCCACTACACTCCACACACATACTCCACCTTCACCCCACACATCTCTTCCACTACACTCCAGACACCTACAAATTCAACCAGCTCCTCACCTCGTTATAGGCAGTTCTGCCTTTTGTCTCCCTCACTTACATATAAAAAAAAAATAGTAATAACTCATCCAATACTGTTAGGTTAAGTTAGGTTAGTACTTCAATTTGACACCTGCTTAGTTGACCCTGGTTGATTTGGCACTGGTTGAGAGCTACTGGTTGAAATGGTCTACTGGTTGAGGCGTCCGGGAACCAATCTGCTTACTTGCACTCCACATAATTAAAATAAACCTTCAGACAAGCTCCACATCAGCAACCCTACTGTACCTTCATCCCATAATTATCTCCTTACCTGACAACTCCATAAGTTCATAGCCCATTACTCCTTTCTTCCAACCCTTCACATCATATCCCCCTAAATTTCACACATCATCATTGTATTCCATCCCACACTTTAAACATCATCCTTGTACTCCACCCCATACTTCAAACATCATATTTGTACTCCATCCCACACTTCAAACATCACATATGTACTTCACCCCACACTTCAAACATCATTTTTACTCCATCCCACACTTCAAACATCACATATGTACTCCACTCCACACTTCAAACATCATATTTTTACTCCATCCCACACTTCAAACATCACATATGTACTCCACCCCACACTTCAAACATCATATTTGTACTCCATCCCACACTTCAAACATCACATATGTACTCCATCCCACACTTCAAACATCATATTTGTACTCCATCCCACACTTCAAACATCACATATGTACTCCACCCCACACTTCAAACCTCATATTTGTACTCCACCCCACGTTTCAAACATCATCTTTGTACTCCACCCCACGTTTCAAACATCATCTTTGTACTCCATCCCACATTTCAAACATCATCTTTGTACTCCAGCCTACACTTCAAACCACATTATGTCTTCTCTATCCCCTCACATTTATCATTCCAACCCCTCACTTGCATTTTTCACCCCTTCACCTTCCCATACACTTCCCTCCCCTACCCCCTCCCCTACACCCCAAACCTCTCCTTGCTACTCCCTCCTTTTAGTGTAGTTGTATAAATTATGTATTGCATGTAAAGAAGAACCATTGTATTAATGGAATAACATTTCTTTCTTTAATTTCTTATTCTAATTCTGATTATCACAAACCTCCTCACTCTTTTACTCCATCCCCTCACCCCAAATCACCTCGCCTCCCACTTCCCCACCCATCACCCCAACAGCGTCCCTCCATCATCCCTAATTGCGGCCACCTATTACTCTCGGCAGCCTGGCTAATAGCACCCCCCTGCTGCCGCCCTGACCTGGATCATCAGCCAACGTGCTAAAGGGGACTCATTTTATGGCTGGAGTTGCAGGGATTCGTGGCAAATGTCCAGCTTAGTCCCTGTAACAAGGGCACGCCTAGCCATGTCAAGCAAGGGAGTGCACAGTTTTCAAAACTGCATTATACTGTACATGCTTTTTTTGCTTGCTTCACAATGCTCCTTCCAGTACGTGGACATTTTTCACCTAGATATGTATACTGTTGTATTTTCTTCTCCGTAATAATTGGCGGTCTTCCGCTACCAAACCAAAGCAAAGTACTTGTATTTAACCATTCTAAGAGATCTTCCTTGCCCAAAGTCCCGGGTAAGAGCCAGTGGAGCCCACAAACCAGTATATCTTCCCAAACATATATCTGATTCTTATTTTGGGGTTTCTGGGTATCTTATCCCTTTGGTGAGTGAAAACAATGACTAAGAATATTAATCCCTACCTGCTACTTCAGTGTAAACAGAGTGTAGACTAATGTGGTGCAGGAGGTGAGGGCTTGAGGGAGATGGCTAAGAAATATATGTAAGCATTAAGACAAATTGATGCGAGTAAAGGCTATAGCTAAAATATATATGTAAATCCTAAGAAATGTGAGAGAATGACATGGGTAAGAAATACATGTCGGAAAAGAATATGTTAAATAGTGCAAGAGTGAAGACAATAATCCATACCTATGGATCCCGAATAAACCTTACCTATGGATCCCGAATAATCCTTACCTATGGATCCCGAATAATCCTTACCTATGGATCCCGAATAAACCTTACCTATGGATCCCGAATAAACCTTACCTATGGATCCCGAATAATCCTTACCTATGGATCCCGAATAATCCTTACCTATGGATCCCGAATAAACCTTACCTATGGATCCCGAATAATCCTTACCTATGGATCCCGAATAATCCTTACCAATGGATCCCGAATAATCCTTACCTATGGATCCCGAATAATCCTTACCTATGGATCCCGAATAATCCTTACCTATGGATCCCGAATAATCCTTACCTATGGATCCCGAATAAACCGAGCGTAGAGTAATGAAGTGCGGCGGAGAGGGCTGTGGTGGCTGTCTTTGCTGCACTACTGTCACTGCTGTCCTGCTGTCCCGCCCCACGCTGCTGTTGAGGGCGGTGTTGTGGGCACTGCAGCTGTACAACCCCACCGCCCACGATCCCACACCCACCAGCACCAGGTCACCGTGGGGGGTCAGGTGGTAGGCTGTAGAGGGGAAGGGGATATATACAACATTTGGTAAGGTATTTTAAGGGGGAATATTTTCACTTAGAGGGGTTGTTCTCGGACCCCCTTCTCCCTCATGATTAGCCCCATTACTTATGAGATTTAAAGACGTTCACCCCATTAGTTTGTCGATTTTAAGGCCTTTTGCTTCATTCCTGTCAATTTTATGACTTTTCGTGCCATTTAGGTGTCAATTTTCTCCTGGCAAGCGATAGTGAGCCTGTATTTAGAAGGAACCGGCCTTTGGCTGGGAAATTTTCTACCAAATAATGTACAAATTGATCTCTAAGGGGGTTCTTGGGGTTATTTTAATAAGCTTGGTGGAAGTCTAGGAAGCAAACAAAAACCTCCCTTTAATTTTTTTTACTAGATCATATTTAGTGTGGGTGAAGAGGAACACCTATAAGATCAGACATGATATTATAGTGAAGAACCAACATAGGCAGCAACAATAGCAGGTAAAGATACAGTGGCAGAGTAAGGGGCCAAGTTGAGATCTGACCATATATTGATGTCTTGATGGGTTCATGAATTTCAAATGTTCTTTCCTCTCATTACGCTATAGTCATAGTGCAGTTGGGTCTAGTACATGATTAGATTGATAGCCAGTATTTGATAAATGGATATTAATCGTAGTCATCTGCTGGGTGGATGGGACTCGTTAGCCTTGGTCGGCAACCTGTTTTTTTTTTTTATGTGAGTGAGGGAGACAAAAGGCAGAACTGCCTGCAGCGAGTGCCTCCCCCATAGTTGAAAGAGTGACTTGGCCAAAATCAAGGGACGTTCAAGCTAAAATGCCTGGACACACAGAGTTTGAAGCAATTTAAGTCATAGGAGGAGGGAAAAACTGATTCTGGGAGAGAGTTCCAGAGCTCAGCTGTTGAATAGAAGAAAGACTGAGAGTAACGTTTCACTCTTGGGTTGGAGAGTTGCACAGAGAAGAGGTGGGATTGTGTTGCAAGACGGGTACCATGTACCCTACGTAGAGGAGGTGGTATACACTGGGAGAGCTCTGAGGAGCACTGATTATTGTAGTAGCGATAGAATAGCGAGAGAGATGCAACATTATGGCGAATAGAGAGAGACTGCAGAGAGTTGGTGAGTGGGTGGGAGTTAATGATACGAAAGGCCTTCCTTTCTACTTTGTCTAGGGGTGTGTTGTGAGAGGATCTTCCCCACACATGTGAACAATACTCAATACAAGGACGCACTGTGCCCCTGTACAGAGCAAGAAGTTGTGCAGTGGTAAAGAACTCCCTGAGGCAGTTGAGCACACCCAGCTTCTGGGGGCTGCCTTAGCAAGACTGGTACTATGGTCCTTCCAAGTGAGAGCAGAAGAAAAAGAGACACCAAGAATATTGAGAGAAGATGAAGAATTGATTTTTGTATTGTTGAAGAATAAGGGATAGTCCTCTGGGAGTTCCGGACAGGTAGATAGATGGATAAATTGGGTTTTGGAAGCATTAAAGGCAACAAGGTTTTCTCTGCCCCAAATTGGAAATAGTAGTTAGATCAGAAGATAAGTGTTGCATGGCTTCATTATGTTTGTCTTTGAGGGATTGCTGGCTGGGGCGTTCTGAAAAACTAATTGAGTAGTGTAAGGTAGAGTCGTCTGCGTATGAATGAATGGGACTGGATGTACAGTTCAGAAGATCATTTATGAAAATTAGAAAGATAATAGGAGATAGGACAGAACCCTGAGGAACACCAGAGTTGATAGGGTGAGGAAGTGAGCGATGGACGCCCACAACCGCAGCTATGGAACGGCCGGACAGGAAATTAGAGACAAAGGCACAGATGGAGGGATAGAAACCGAAGGAGGGTAGTTTAGAAATTAAATATTTGTGCCAGACTATATCGAAAGCCTTCGATATGTCTAGTGCAATAGAAAAGTTCTCACCGAAGTCCCGAAAGGAGGATGACCAAGAGTTAGTAAGATATGAAAGAAGATCACCAGTAGAGCGACCCTTAACCCTTCCTACCCGGGCAGCCTTTCTTAAGGACGGAGGCTGTATCCGGGCGATCTGGCTGAAAACACAACAAAAGTAAACTAAGGCTAATCTCGCTTAATATACTATCTACATTAATCAAACATATGTCAAAATGGGTGCCTTACCTTGCCGCGTAGAATGGCGTTGAGTAGAGCTTTCTACCTCAAGTAGTTCCGGAGTTATGGTGATGGAAGTGGAGGTAACTTTTGCTGCGTATTTACCTCGCCGCGTCCGAACGCTCAACCGCGGCCCAGGCTACGACGAACATTTTGACTCGTCGCTCTACCTTGAATTATGGCGGGAAGCGATTTTTTAGTGTTTTATTGTTTATTATGCCATATATTATTGTTATTATGATATTTTCACTCAATAAATATATTTTTCTGAAGTAATTTGTGTCTCTGTCACTTATACTTAGTTTTATTGTTATTATTATAGTAGTTATGATTATTTATACTGGACTATGGTAATTGATAGTGTCATTTTCACTTCTTTATTGTTAGGAATATATATTTTAGTGTCACTTTCACTTGTTCATATTGTTCTGAAGGCACTTATTATTACTTATGTGTTGGCGGGTGCCCAACCCCGAAAAGGGTTGAAATAGGGGAGCTATCCCCCCGCCAAAGGCGGCTTTCTAGGGCCTTTCCTAGCTGATGCTGAGAGGATTGGGTTCTAGTCATGTGGTGATGGGCTGGTCTATCAGAGTGAGAACTGAGCAATCTCTGCCATACCCATAGCTTACTCTGACTGTTCCTTTAACTTATATATTTTCTAGATCTCAAGTGACGGCGTCTCTTCCGTGGATTGACCTCCCAATCTACCAAGATTGGAAGCCAAAGCGTCACATTTTTCCCTTGCCCCTCAACTTTCTCTTCATAATTGCTGAGGGGCACAGGGCCCTGGGTGGGGCTTTGGTTTCCCGGGCGTTTCCGCACCCTCCTCAAGCTCCCCGCCATGGAGTGGCTTCGGTCACCCAGGCTTTATTGTGGTCGGCGGGGAGGGTTCTGTGGGGGCGCTCGGTTATGGCCTTGGCCTTGCTCGGGGCCTTGGGGCTGTTCGGCCAGGCAGCTTGGGGAACAACAACAACAACAACAACTTATGTGTGTCTCTTTCACTTAGACTTAGTTTTATAGTCATTATTATAGTAGTTATGATTATTTATACTGGACTATGGTAATTGATAGTGTCATTTTCACTTATTTATTGTTAGGAATATATATTTTAGTGTCACTTTCACTTGTTCATATTGTTCTGAAGGCACTTATTATTACTTATGTGTCTCTTTCACTTATACTTAGTTATATTATTATTATTATTATTGAGTGTCACTATCACTGTCACTTACACTTCAATAGTTTGCCAGAGTGTGGAAATCATTGAAGCAGATGCCAGCACACAGTCCCACCTGACACTCGAGGCATTGCCAAGTGGTTTTTGTGGGTTTGCTTGGTCGTCGAGTTGTGCGGGTGCACACATAGCACCTCTTCTGCATTCTTATTCTGCTGTTAGGACCCTGGAAAGGAAGGGCGACGAGCTGGTGCTTTCTGAAGAACTCGGCACACCCTATTCTGTCCATCATGCCTGGTCCTTGTAGTGGCCTCCCTGGTTTTACCCGCATGTTTTACCAGGAGCTCATGTATCAGCTGCTTTTGGAAGGTCCGCAGGCTCTTGTACTTGATGACTGGACTCCTCAAACGGTAGATGTTGTACACGTTGAGGACAGACATATCTACTGTATGCAGGACAAACTTCTTGTACCACCTGCAAGATGTTCGCAGGCAGTCTATGAAGCCCATCTGCATGTCGGACTTGTCGACGAGGCGCATGTTCAGGTTATAGTCCAGAACAGCAGCTGGTTTTGTGATAGGGTTCTTCGTTTTTCGGTCCACCTTCCCTCTGGGGACCATCTCTGCTTTGTGGCATGTGGTGAGGAGGTTGACCTAGCGCTGGTCATGCCAGTGGATGGAGAGGATGGGGCCACTCTTCTTATGGAAGATGTCCGTCTTCTTAGTTTTGGTTGGGTAGGCTGGCATACCCTTCCTCTTCCCCTTCACTGTGCCGACAGTTCCGGTCTTGCGGTCATGGAGGTACTTGGCGAGGATAGGCGACGTGTAATAATTGTCGGTATAGAGGACGTGGTTGTCATGGAAGTACCTCTCCATCATCGTCTTTACCACAGCGCCGCCAAAACCAATGAGGGGGTCAATCTGCACCTCACCACCCTTGCCGCTGTAGACTATAAAGTCGAGCACATATCCCGTCTTGCAGTCGCAGAGGACGAAGAGCTTGATGCCGAAGCGGTGTCTCTTTGACGGGATATACTGTCGGAAGTGCAGCCTACCACGGAACAGGACCAGAGACTCGTCGATGCACAGCTTCTGAAATGGAATCAGGTAGGTGGAAAACCGATGATGTATCATGTCATACAGTTGCCTGATCTTCCAGAGTGTGTCGGGCTCGTGGACATGCATGTTATTTGTCAGGTGGAAATATGAGAGGATGTCGAAGTACCTATCCCTTGACATGAATTTGCCAAATGCTGGAGTCGTTGTGAGGTCGCCAGTTATCCAGTAGTCGGCCAGAACGTGCTTCTTTATGTGTGTCATCAGCATTGTGAGTGCCAAGAACACATATAATTCTGCCACAGTGAGAGCTCTCCATGCCACCATCTTGGCACTGGTCTTCCTCCCAAGAAAGTTTGAACAGATAGCCTGGTGGTTATTTGTCTCTTTGACAAGGTATTCCATGACTTCATTGTCGTAGAAGCCACATAAAAGTTCACTGGGGGTGGCATTTGGGCCACAGGGATATGCTGGTGACACCCCGGAACCCTGTTGTACCTCGTCAAAGGCAGGACAATCTGGCACAAAATCCGCCCCATCTGACCACACAAACATTTCAGCAGCTCGAGGACGAGGACGTGGAGCTGCAGCAGGCACACGCCCTGGACGCCCTGGCACATGCCCTTGGCCACGCGGATGCCCAGGCGGACGCCCTGCACGCCCACGCCCACGCCCAGGCCCAGGCCCAGGGGCATCGGTGTCGGCAGGCTGACCACGTCCACGACCTCGCCCTTTGACTCTTCTTGTCGGGACTTCTTCTTCCTCTTCCTCTTCCTCTTCCTCTTCGTTTTCCTCTTCCTCAGGCGACGTCAGGTCATCTGGGGCAATGTTGGGGTCGTCAGCAGCCTCTTCAGGAGACAACTCTGGCGAAGAATAGACCGGGCGTCGGCGGCGTGGGGCTGCGGGAGGTTGAGCAATGGGAGCCTCGGCCTCGGGAGTTGGGCTCCTTTTGCGGCTAGCCGTGGACTTTTCCGCAGGAAATAATGACCTACGATGCGGTGCCTGTGGTGGCACACTGTGGGAGGCCAATGACGCACTTGTAGAGGCCCTTTGGTCATCCTCAGAGACAGATGAAGCCGAGGGCTGTGGGTGGCCCTCCCGGCGTCCCGGGTCAAGGCGTCGGGACAAAGGAATGCGGGTGGTTGCTAGGCCTGGGTCGGCGTCACTCTCACTATCTACGCCTTCCCTCACTTTTTCTGCTTCCCTGCGTGCTTTCTTGGCTGCACTTTTCACTAAAGACTGTTTATAGAAGTATTTACCCACTTTCAAGGGCGTACGGGCAGGCAAAGGGGAAGGTCCTGGCGTAGGGCTAGGGCTAGGCCTAGGCCTACCCTGACCTACGAAACTAGGCGAAGGGGTTGGCTCTAGCACACTTGGTACTTCAATAGCACCTTCCTCCACCACTTCCACATTAGGATCATCACTACTATCACCCCCCTCAAATAAATCAACATTGTCATCAGCACCAAATCCCACAAAATCGTCAATTTCGTTCCCACTTCTACTCTGAATATAGAGGTTTTTGTCCACAGAGCTTTCACCACTGCTCAAATCCGGGTTGAAAAGTTCACGGTGTATTGCACTCTCACTTAGCAAACGTTTCACTTTCCTTAGTTTCTTTTTCTTCTCGGTTGGCAGAGGCGTAGATGTTGCAAGCGGTGTAGCACTGGGACGCGCGGGAGATTGCACAGTATCGGACGCGTCGGAATTCATTTATTGCTGTAGCTCTCAATGGCGGCAACGTAAGAACTGATAAGCGTGGTAGTTGAGGCTTGGTGGCGCTACGATCGCCCACGCAAAGTAAAATTTGCCCGAGCGAAATTTAAAGCACGC
The DNA here is from genome assembly GCA_032716605.1 of Paralithodes platypus. Classification (NCBI taxonomy): domain Eukaryota; kingdom Metazoa; phylum Arthropoda; class Malacostraca; order Decapoda; family Lithodidae; genus Paralithodes; species Paralithodes platypus. The sequence continues at coordinate 3,186,193 of CM064542.1, read as the reverse complement.
TTTAAAGCAAATGCCTTAGGTAAGGCATACCGGGTAGCGGCCCTTCAGCCGCGCTGTCCTTACCTAAGGCAGCCCGGGTAGGAAGGGTTAAGGAAGCCATACTGGCGATCTGAGAGCAGATTATGAGAAGAGAAATGCTTAAGAAATTTGAAAGCTTTAGAGTTACAAGAGATGAGAGCAATTGGACGATAGTTGGAGGGTTGAGAGCGGGGAGTAAACCTGATACAAATCTGTACTGCTTATCTAAGGGTGAAGCAGGTTAGTGGATGGACTAGCCGAACACCACTGCAGAAAAATAGTACAGTACTAAAAAGATATATAGAGGGCCTTGAGGTCGGACGAACCCTAAATTGAGCGGTCAATCCTGTAAGTCCTTCAGTAAACTGGAATGGGTTGTCCCTCTTATAGGGGATAGGTCCGCTTGGGGGCCTTCTGTGTATGTCCACCCTCATTAAGGGGAGTAAGGCGTTCGGCAAGAGAGAGATAGATAGATGTGCTGGACTTATAACTGTCTTGATGGTGAAATGGTTAAGCCGGTATCACACAAGAGCTTTTTAAGCCAACATTCGATGATCAAAATTTTTCTGGCAACATTCTGGAATATTTTGCACTGGTATTGCAAGTTAGACTGATGGTAGATGAATTTACGTAATCAAAATATTTAAAATGTTGACCTCATGAACTGCCAGACCAGTGCTGAGGATAAATGTTGAGGGAAAAAGCGCTTGTGTGATACCGGCTTTAGAGCGTGTTCTGTATGTGATGCTAAAAATTATTGATTCAATTTAGAAGTGGGTATGATATAACAATTTAGAAGTGGGTATGATATAACAATTTAGAAGTGGGTATGATATAACAATTTAGAAGTGGTTATGATATAACAATTTAGAAGTGGGTATGATATAACAATTTATAAGTGGGTATGATATAACAATTTAGAAGTGGGTATGATATAACAATTAATTACTGATAGGACAACATTGGAGGTTACCACAGCTTAAGGGGAGATGGGTCGTTTTTCTGGGCCCCCTTCTTCCTCATGATTAGCCCCATTAGTTATTAGATTTTATGACGTCCGGCTCACTAGTTTGGCGATTTTAAGACCTTTCGGCCCATTTCTTTGTCAATATTAAGACCATTCGTGTCATTCAGGTGTCAATATTAAGACCTTTCGTGTCATTCAGGTGTCAATATTAAGACCTTTCGTGTCATTCAGGTGTCAATATTAAGACCTTTCGTGTCATTCAGATGTCAATATTAAGACCTTTCGTGTCATTCAGGTGTCAATATTAAGACCTTTCGTGTCATTCAGGTGTCAATATTAAGACCTTTCGTGTCATTCAGGTGTCAATATTAAGACCTTTCGTGTCATTCAGGTGTCAATATTAAGACCTTTCGTGTCATTCAGGTGTCAATATTAAGACCTTTCGTGTCATTCAGGTGTCAATATTAAGACCTTTCGTGTCATTCAGGTGTCAATATTAAGACCTTTCGTGTCATTCAGGTGTCAATATTAAGACCTTTCGTGTCATTCAGGTGTCAATATTAAGACCTTTCGTGTCATTCAGGTGTCAATATTAAGACCTTTCGTGTCATTCAGGTGTCAATATTAAGACCTTTCGTGTCATTCAGGTGTCAATATTAAGACCTTTCGTGTCATTCAGGTGTCAATATTAAGACCTTTCGTGTCATTCAGGTGTCATATTAAGACCTTTCGTGTTATTCAGGTGTCAATATTAAGACCTTTCGTGTCATTCAGGTGTCAATATTAAGACCTTTCGTGTCATTCAGGTGTCAATATTAAGACCTTTCGTGTCATTCAGGTGTCAATATTAAGACCTTTCGTGTCATTCAGGTGTCAATATTAAGACCTTTCGTGTCATTCAGGTGTCAATATTAAGACCTTTCGTGTCATTCAGGTGTCAATATTAAGACCTTTCGTGTCATTCAGGTGTCAATATTAAGACCTTTCGTGTCATTCAGGTGTCAATATTAAGACCTTTCGTGTCATTCAGGTGTCAATATTAAGACCTTTCGTGTCATTCAGGTGTCAATATTAAGACCTTTCGTGTCATTCAGGTGTCAATATTAAGACCTTTCGTGTCATTCAGGTGTCAATATTAAGACCTTTCGTGTCATTCAGGTGGTCAATATTAAGACCTTTCGTGTCATTCAGGTGTCAATATTAAGACCTTTCGTGTCATTCAGGTGTCAATATTAAGACCTTTCGTGTCATTCAGGTGTCAATATTAAGACCTTTCGTGTCATTCAGGTGTCAATATTAAGACCTTTCGTGTCATTCTGATGTTGATTTTTTCCTGGCGAGCGAGAGCGAGCCTCAAATTTAAGAGGAAGTGGCCCTTGGCTGGGACATTTTTTGATATAAAAATGTACAAATTTATCTTGAAGGAGAGTCTTGTTTTTTTTTTATAAGCTTAATGGAGGTCTAGGGCGGAAACTATAAAAACAATATTCTATCTATTCTATTTACTCAGGAACATTCCCCATTTTTTTTTTAAATATATATCTGGGGGTGGCCGACTCGAGACAGAGCCTGAACAGGGACAACATAACAAAACAAAATAAATAAATAAACAAATAATGAACACATAAACACAAAACACAATTTCAGACACATCGGAGAAGACCCAGAGACCAGGGTCACCAAGGTCCCTCCAACACTCCCCCCGGCCACCCGTTGAAGTTCCGGTCTCAGAAAGCAGACATGCAGCGAAGCCCTACCACCACAAGCCCGCCCACCACACTTCAGGCACACCTTTCATATAAACCGTCTCCCCGGTCCAGGCGCCTGATGGACTATTATCTAGTCCAATTTGCACCCGACCCCTTCCCCCAAATGACCATGTTTACACTCGTCTATTCACTAGCATTATCTATTCACTAGCATTATCCTACAGTTTCTTACAGTAGATCCTCTGGAAAAAGGCAAACTAGGCCTGTGTATCCAGCTCAGTACCAGTAATTGCACTGCTACGGTCGTTCATGGTGTTGGCGGCGGCGGTAGCAGACGCAAATTTTTTACTATTCTGTATATTTGCTTTATAATCAAACTTCAAATCTTGTCTTCCCCATGCTTTATCAAGATTACTTTCAAACTCCCTAATTGATTCGGAATCGACTAAATACTGGGGCAGTGCGTTCCACTCATTTACCACTCTATCACAAAATGAGTTCTTTACCTTCTCAAGCCTATTTCTTTCTTTGTAAATTTTCTTAGAGTGTCCTCTCGTTCTTGTTCCCTCCCGCATCAAGAAGATACCTTCACACACATCCTCATCATACTTTCCTGACACTATCTTAAAAGTCTCTATCATATATCCTATATGCCAGTGTCGGAAGCCCCAGTGTCCTCAACCTCTGCTCATAGCCCACATTCTTCAACGTTGGTTCTAGCTTGCTAGCTCTCCTCTGCACTTTCTCCACTGCTTCTATATCCTTTACCATATATGGAGCCCACACCTGGTTCGCATATTCCAGGTGCGGCCTAACCAGCGCTGTATAGAGATTCCTGAAGATTTCTTCGTCAAGTGACACAAATGTCCTCCTTATCAGCCCTACAATTCTATTGGCTTTGTTTATCTTTTCCGCTAAATGTTCTGAGAAATTTAACTTATTGTCTATCACTACTCCTATATCCTTTTCTGCATTCACTTCCTCCATCGCTTCATACATCGTATCCTACCTTGTCTATCTTGCTTGTCTCAATCCGCATGTACTTGCATTTTTTTGGATGAAAAGGCATTAACCAATGCTCAGACCATCCCTTCATGCCCTCCACATCTCCTTGAAGCAAACCCACATCTTCCTTACTCCTCACTCTTCTATACAGCTTAGTGTCATCCGCATACAGGTATACCTCACTTCCATTAGTTATAACTTCAGGTAAGTCGTTGATAAATATAACGAACAGTAGTGGTACCAACACAGATCCCTGAGGTACCCCACTTGTAATTTCCCATTATCTATTCACTAGCATTCTCCATTCATTCCTATAGATTACTGCACTTCTCTTGCCTGATCTATAGTCATTCCTTTATCACCCAAAGCTTGTCCTACACAGTCTCTCCATCTCAATGGGGGTCTTCCTGCCCCTCTATCTCCCCTTGTATCTGACTCACATATTCTCTTTGTAAGCCATTCATCTTCCATTCGTTCAACATGACCATACCAGCTCAGCACCCTTCTGTCCACTCTGGCCGATAAATGTTTCTGCTGCCCCACTCTCCTACGTATCTCTTCATTCCTCAATCATATCAAAATATATACAAAATGAGCAAATAAACACATTTATTGTCTTCATTTACACTAACTTCCACAGTACAACAACATGAAGATTAGTCCAGCACAGTGCCAGTTAGTCAACATTAGTGTGAAAATGAAACCTCTAACTAACCACGGCTTTAGGGCATGACAATGTTAAGGGGGGAACAGTCTGTTGCACCAAATCACCACCCAGAACGAGGGGCGATGCGCTCCTCGGTGCCACTAGGAGTGTGGCGAACTCAACCTTAGGTGAACTTAGGTAGGTGATGGGCCGGATTTTTGGGCCTCCTTCTCATTCATGTTTAGCCCCATTAGTTTTCAGATTTAAGACGTTCGTCCCATTAGTTTGTCGATTTTAAAACCTTTCGTCCTATTTCTATATCAATATCAAGACCTTTCATACTATTTAGGTGTCGATTTTATCCTGGCAAGTGATAGCGATCCTGTAATTTTAAGAGAAACCGGCCTTAATATAATTTCTAACCTGGATTATCTGGTTGAATATCCAATAGTTGTCCATCCTTGTAGAAGTGGAGTATAGCTTCCGGCACTGATGGAGGCAGCCCACACTCCACCCTGGCCGCCCCTCCTTCCTCCACCTCCACTTCCACCACCTCCTCCTCATCCTCGGGGTAGGGCTCCAGGGTGGCCGCTCGGAGTCGGCCTGGTAGGGAGGTGAGGGCCACGGCTCCAAACCAAGCCACACACTAGAACAAAACAGTACTATCATTAAGGGGAGATGAGCCTAATTATTTGCATATTTATCTATCTTTTTATTGTCCTAGACCTCCCTAGACCTCCATCAGGCTTAAAATAAAACACCCCCTTGATCCCCTTTCAAGATATATTTGGAAATGTTTCGGGGTGAGAGGCATACATGACTGTCACAGATATCCTTCCTCCACCATGGCTTGATGAACAATTAATTCACAACTCTAGTGCTGGCTTACCAAATACCACTCAGTGATACAAAAAGGCATGACACAATCTGCACACAGCAAGTCTACTGATGTGACCAGGGATTAGAAATTAAAACCTCTCTGTTCCACGGGGCTTTTGAACTAGGTTACAGTTTAATGAATTCTACATATTATGGGGAGGGGTTGGGGGGGGGGGGGTTGTCATATGCAATGGGGAAGTCATATAATGCAGAAAATACAGTAATCAAAATACAACTTTTGATTTAACCTACCTGATACAAGCCAAGTTGAGGTTTGTATTGACTCTCCCTCTCAGCCAGGTTGACCATGAGCTCACTCCCACCCTCGACTGCTTGCATGTGGAAGGAAGCAGGGAGGGCGGAGGGTGCAGTAGGTGGCGAGGGTGACAGCAGGAAGTGATGGTTGTAGTTCCAGGAGATCTTGTCGGCGCTGACGTTGGTAGCACAGGGCAGCGACACGGAGCTCCCCGGTACCCCAACCACCTCCCACTCCGGCCACCTGCTGAACCCTACGCCAAACTCCGCTGAAAAAGAAGACCATAGTTTAGTGAGTGAGTAATAAAATTGACAGAGAAGAAGAATGATTTAGTGGGTAATTGAAAACGATAGGCACTGTAGAAAAAGACAAGGAAATATCAGATTCTCCCACGACTTCAGATTCTGGCTAGTTTGTGAATGTCACACCAGACTCAGCTGAAAGGGAATGAACATAATGATTCAAGCACAGCTGAAGACAAGATATGAGGTACATTCATGAGCCAAAACTAGTACTGTATACACTGATTCAAATAATTGACTATTAACCCATTGGCTGCGGGAGACGTTCCGGAACACCATGGAAATTTATAGCAATTTACAGGCTTTTAAAGCCTGTGGAGATAAGTGCGAGTGAGTGGGAGCACGGTAGGCCCCAGTCCTCTCTCCAGCCAGGCGGCCAGGGCACTGAGGAGTATGAAGCATACTCCCGTTAGACATAGCAGTGCTGCCAAAGGCAAATTTAGCGCGACATTAGCGATAATCGTTCAGTATTAGCGAATGTCTATGGTAGCACTGCGCGTGAAGCCCACACGCTACAAAGCTCGTTCTGGTGTCATTTTGAAGCTATTTTCTTCTAGGTTTTGGCTGACTACATTTCATTTCATTCAGACACTTGCTCAATCATTCAGGAGTGCCTGAATGAGCCCTAATATAGCGGAAATATGCCCGCAGTGTAAGAGTTGTTGTTGTTGTTGTTGTTGTTGTTCCCTAAGCTGCCTGGCCGAACAGCCCCGAGTCCCTGAGGAAGGCCATGGCCGCGATCGGGCTTTCCCACAGAGCTCTCATTGAGTGTAGATTGTGTTGTTGTTGTTGTTGTTGTTCCCTAAGCTGCCTGGCCGAACAGCCCCGTTGTTGGCGTAAGTGGTTGTGTGAAATGCAGTCTTCTATGATGTGTTTGATGGTATGGGGTGCTGTGTTACATCCCGGACAGGTGTCAACGACGGAGTCATCCAGTCTCTTCTGATAGCTCAGAAGAGCTGGATGGTGTCCGCATCTCAGCCTGGCCAGGTGGACTCTGCCCTCACGAGGAAGGGAGGATTCGGAAGGATGGATTTCGGGAGGTCGTGCTTGCAGCTGCGTAAGAGTTAAATCAAGACGCTGAAGCATTTGGGATACTATAATAGCATTGCATTAGCCGATAGTCTTACTACCTCCCACTGCAGCCATTACAATTCCAGTGTAAGCAATAAAAGCATGGCAGTGCAAGAGTAAACAAGAGTGCAGAATAGAGCACACTTCTCTGCCATGCGTGCAATCCATGGGAGCAGCATTAGAGGCAGTCATCACCAACATAAACATGCAACCTTCCCACGTTTCAACCTAATTCCCTAAACACTCAACTTCTCTTCCTCAAATGCAATGGGTGCAATTTGTGAAAAATGTCTTGGGTACAATATATTCTAATCAAAATATAATAAATTATCTGTAATAATTTCCACCCCTCTCACTCTTGGTTTGTGTCTCTCCAACAACGTCCATGCTTCACTCCCGTACGTCAATGTTGGGATTACCACACTATCATGCAAGGACTTCTTTACTTCCATGTTGACCACCCTATTTCTTGTTACTGCTTTCAGCATTCCTACAACCCTCTTCCCCTGTTGCACCCTCTCCCGCACTTCTTCCTCCATCAACCTATTTTGGCTCAACACACTACCCAAATACTTAAATGAGCTGACATTCTATATAACCTGACCGTTCAACCTCACCTCACACTCTGTGACTGCACTCAATGTAGTCACCATAATATTCTATTCTGTGACAATTATGGTAGTTACTGTTGCGTTACTGTTTGTGTATAAATGGGGGTTCGGTGTAAACTAGGGTGCAGGAGGCAAGGTCATCCAATATTACTGAAAAGTTAATCATTTCTATGTAGGTACCGATACAATATTACGAAATGGACCAAATTTTGCCTACTTATAAATTGATATATAAGTTGTGAAACAAATCATGCTGACATACAGTAATATATATGCCAACGATCCCAAATTACACTTCTGCTGTTGGTGAAGATATTTACGAATTGTGTACACACACTTTACTATACCGGCACTCTGTTTCTTTTCAGTTGACGATAAATTGAATCCCTTAACAGCAAATTGTTCGATACTTAATGGAAAAATATGAAACTACAGCACTATGTCTCTGCGTCATATTAAGGCCAAGTTTATATAAATTAGCATCATATTTCACTACAACATTTTCAAATTAACTGAGAAATCTTGATGGGAACTTTGCTGTTTACCATCAATTGACCACTTGCGAGTTTCTTTCTATAAGGAAGTTGGAGTTGTAGATATCGATATTTAGCAGAATTACTAGCTAAAATCTGGTTGTAGTTCATATATAAATACATAAAACCCAATTCAACATACTCATTAGCCATCAGAAACCTACATTATTATTGCATTTCTATTACAATCGATGTCTACGGCTCCAACTTCCTTATAGCCTGAAACTCGCAAGTGGTCAATTGCAAATACACAATACAGTTAGCGACATGGCGTGGATCTAGGCACTCCTAACACCCTGGACAGCTTGTGATCGTGCACTCAACCTTTAACTGTGTTGGTGGTGTAATGGTTTAGATGCTTAGGCTATGTTCTGGGTGTGGTGTCCCGAGTTCGAAGCCCGGGAGGACCATATGGTTTCATTAGTTTATTCAAGTGCATTGGGGTTTGTAGTTGATGATTAATGTTAAGAACGGGGTGTTACTTAAATCTATGCCACACTATGCTGTCAAGGGGGATGATGCCATACTGCTCTTGCTTGGCGAATGAAACAAATGCAGCACTGACAGGGATAATGCCATACTGCTTTTCTCTCTTTCCCTGGCTTGTATCCATTCGGCCCCATTCAGCCAACTGTTTAAAACGTTTATCCCCATCCAGGTGTCGATTTCTTCCTGGCGAGCGGTAGCGAGCTAGCATATACATATTTTTGTTTTGACAGCAATCTAAATTTTTAAATTTTTCGATAGAAAAATGTCTCCGGCGAAGCCGGATTTCTCCATACAATGCTGGCTCGCTATCGCTCGCCAGGAAGAAATCGACACCTGGATGGGGATAAACGTCTTAAAACAGTTGGCCGAATGGGGCCGAATGGATACAAGCCAGAGAAAGAGAGAAAACTATGCTGTCAAAGGGGATAATGCCATAATGCTCTTGGTTTGCGAATGAAACAAATGCAAAGAGAACAGTACAACATTCCCATAATCTACCGGCACTGGTTTGTGAAGAAGGGCATGACGGACAATCTGGACTCTTTGGCTCCCACTCTCTGGTGAACCCCACACCAAACTCCACTGTGGGAGGAACACAATAGGTATGTTAGTTGAGAGCAAAGTAAAGTGCGGCATCACTGAAGAACTTTATAATAAATCCCCTAAATTGCTCAAAATATTCCCTAAATCTCGCATCTCTCACCCGATCACCATTTTGTGTTGCGTTGGTGCAGGTCCCACACCTCGCGCTCCTCTCTCGCTCCACCTCCTTCTTTGATGTATGCTAAAACCTAATTACGCCCCCTACTGGCAACATAGATGCTGATTTCAATAAGTCATGGGGGGTGAGGGGGAACAGAGCCCCCAGGTAACTTACCCTGGGGAGCCGAGTCCTAAGATTGATGGATAATGGATTTTTTTTTTTTTTTTTTTTTTTTTTTTTTGCAATTTCCAATGGGGTTCATACACAATAACACATACATTATATACCCCCAAAACAAAGAAAACATATAGGTACATTTCTATAATTGCACCTATACGAGCTAAAACAAATATTATTGTATTTAACAGGAAGGTACGACGAGGTAAGTGATGTGGTATAGGTGGCAATATGCGGAAATAGATTACATGGGCATTCCTCCCCCTATGGCAAAAGTATCAATGACCCGGATTTTACAATGTTTCAGAGACATTAGCCTAACCTAACAACCTTACCTAACCTATCCTAGTATTATGGGAGGTGGCTGCCCCCCCCCCCCCCCCTCCCACCCCCCCGCTGGTTGGGTAAAACGGTAGAAATCCAGTTGGGGTGGAGTGACTAACCGTAGATTTTCGTAAGGGGGTCAGAGGGGGTGGAATGCCCTTATAATCCATTTCCGCATATTGCCACCTATACCACATCACCTATCTCGTCGTACCTTCCTGTTAAATACAATAATAATGTGTTTAGCTCGTATAGGTGCAATTATAGAATAATTCCAAAATATATATATACCGTACCGTACTTGGGGTAACTCTATGTTGGTACCAATTAATGTACTCATTCACCCTCGAAATATTTTGCAAACACACATAGACCTAGACAGAAACGCCCGCAGGAGTGAAAACAATACCTTTTCTACAACCCTGCGGCGGCGGGCAGGATAACAACCACAACTACGTAACCACCACTTAAAACAACATTCACAATAACCACAACTACCACCACTCCAACCAACAATCACAATAACCATCACTACAATCAACAATAACCACCACTACAACCAACAATCACAATAACCACAACTACAACCACTACAACCACAACTACGTAACCACCACTACAACCAACAATAACCACCACTACAACCAACAATAACCACCACTACAACCAACAATCACCACAACTACCACCACTCCAACCAACAATCACAATAACCACAACTATCATCACTACAACCAACAATAACCACCACTACAACCAACAATCACCACAACTACCACCATTCCAACCAACAATCACAATAACCACAATATCATCACTACAACCAACAATAACCACCACTACAACCAACAATCACCACCACTACAACCAACAATCACCACCACTACAACCAACAATCACCACCACTACAACCAACAATCACCACCACTACAACCAACAATAACCACCACTACAACCAACAATAACCACCACTACAACCAACAATAACCACCACTACAACCAACAATCACCACAACTACCACCATTCCAACCAACAATCACAATAACCACAATATCATCACTACAACCAACAATAACCACCACTACAACCAACAATCACCACCACTACAACCAACAATCACCACCACTACAACCAACAATAACCACCACTACAACCAACAATCACCACCACTACAACCAACAATAACCACCACTACAACCAACAATAACCACCACTACAACCAACAATAACCACCACTACAACCAACAATCACCACCACTACAACCAACAATCACCACCACTACAACGAACAATCACCACCACTACAACGAACAATCACCACCACTACAACCAACAATAACCACCACTACAACCAACAATAACCACCACTACAACCAACAATCACCACAACTACAACCAACAATAACTACCACTACAACCAACAATAACCACCACTACAACCAACAATCACCACCACTACAACCAACAATAACCACCACTACAACCAACAATAACCACCACTACAACCAACAATAACCACCACTACAACCAACAATAACCACCACTACAACCAACAATCACCACCACTACAACCAACAATCACCACCACTACAACCAACAATAACCACCACTACAACCAACAATAACCACCACTACAACCAACAATAACCACCATTACAACCAACAATCACCACAACTACCACCAACAATCACAATCACCACAACTACCACCACTACAACCAACACTCACAATCACCACAACTACCACCAACAATCACAATCACCACAACTACCACCACTACAACCAACAATCACAATCACCACAACTACCACCACTACAACCAACAATCACAATAACCACAACTACCACCACTACAACCAACAATCACAATCACCACAACTACCACCACTACAACCAACAATCACAATCACCACAACTACCACTCACAATCACCACAACTACCACCACTACAACCAACAATCACAATCACCACAACTACCACCACTACAACCAACAATCACAATAACCACAACTACCACCAACAATCACAATAACCACAACAAACAAATACAATCACAATCCTGACCACCAACACCACCACAACCTCCCTCCCCCCTCCTGCCTCTCTCCCCCCACACCCCCGAATCTGGTATGTTCCTCAAACCGGTCTAGTAAGCTGTTTTATAGTGCAGTTGAGGGTGACCTTGGGTTGGTTGGTGGCACCCCCTCCCTGGACCAATGACACCACTATTACCACCTTAACAGAGGACAACAGAAGCACCCTTGCCAACAACACTATACAAAGCATTCACATAACCATTGTAAGTATCATCTTGAGTGTCGCTGGAGAACGTAAGAGGTAGGTGTGTGTGTGTGTGTTTTTTTTTTTTTTTTTTTTTCTATGTGGATGAGGGAGACAAAAGGCAAAAAACTACCTGTGACGAGTGCCTCCCCCAGAGTTAAAAGAGTGACAGGGCCAAAATCAAGGAACGTTCGAGCCAAAATGTCTGGACACACGGAGTTTGAAAAAATTTAAGTCATAGGATGAGGGAAAGATGGATTCAGGGATTCAGAGTTCCAGAGCTCAGCTGTTCAATAGAAGAAAGATTGGGAGTAATGTTTCACTCTTGAGTTGGAGAGTTGTACAAAGTAGGGGTGGGATTGTGTTGCAAGACGGGTACTACGTACCCTACATACCTTGAGTTTACCTTGGGGAGGTGGTATGCACTGAGAGAGCTCAGAGGAACATTGATTATTGTAGTAGGGATAGAATAGCGAGAGAGATGCAACATTGCGGAGAAGAGAGAGATTGCAGAGAGTAAGTGAGTGGACGGGAGTTAATGATACGAAAGGCTTTCCTTTCTACTTTACCTAGAAGTGCTGTGTGAGAGGATCCTCTCCACACATGTGAACAATACTCAATACAAGGGCACACTGTGCTCCTGTACAGAGCAAGAAGCTGTGCAGGGGTAAAGAACCCCTTAAGGCGGTTCAGCACACCCAGCTTCTGGGAGGCCGCCTTGTGTGTGTGGGTGTGACAGTAGGGCTACTGTGTGTATTCACCTATTTCACCTATTTGTAGTTTACAGCTCGTGTTGTCCTGTCTCAGTTTCTATTCCCTATCCAGTTTACTTTTAAAGTCGTGTGTGTGTGTGTGTGTGTGTGTGTGTGTGTGTGTGTGTTTGTGTGTGTGTGTGTTCGCAAAATATGTCGAGAATGAATAAATGAATGTTGATTAAACTTACTCTATGAACCTTTATTAGGCACCCAAATAGATACCATAAATTTGTGGTTAACACTGAATGATGCCGTAGCGCCCCAAGCCTGCAGACCCCTACGATCCTAATGATCCTAATCTCATGAAAATTTAGCCTGGGACCAAAAACTGCAAGCGTAGGGTATGCATCATTATTGGATGTGTATTTCTATGGTTCCATGTGAGCTACTGGTTGAAATGGTCTACTGGTTGAGTTGACCGGTCACCGAATTTGTATTTTTTTTTTTTTTTTTTTTTTTTTTTCTATATTCCAACTTACTTCCTCTCGGGCATAGGCTGAGAGCCTTAACATTCACCGCTTTACAATGAACAGTGAAGCCAGTGAGGCCTTGTTCCAGTCTAGGGAGTGAGACATGTGAAGCACGTAGAGTACAACGAGCACCTGCCATCTTGCCTTCACATGAGGCACGGTGCTCACTCATGGCCCGAAACGACCCCATCTCTGAAGCCACCTAGTTCCCGTGCTTCACTGTCTCACCCCCTACACTCGGACTCTCACACTTACACACACACATGGTATTAATGGTACAGTTCACCGAGCCCTTTTATAATTTTGAAACTAATTACCGTCTCCAATAACTTCACAATGATCTTATTTGAAGAACCAGGTTATAGTCTCGTGGAGGACTATGACTTCATACACGTTTTTTTTTTTTTTTTTTTTTTTTTTTTTTTTTTTTTTTACCATGACTATTTTGCATTATCCTTAGATTTGTCATTAGAAAGGTTCCAGATTAAAGTACCAGGATTATCAGCTCCTTCAGTACTGGCGACGTCTATTTAACTTTATTCTGGCTACTATTAGACGATTATATTCAGTTTCAAAAGGGCCTCCAGCAATAAACAGGCTTCGAATGATCTCACTTAACCCTTTGTACTACCACAGATCCTTCTTAAGGGGGGATTTCCACTTGAGGGATTTTTTTCTGGACCCCTTTCTCCCTCATGTTTAGCCCCATTGCTTTTGATATTATAAAACGTTTGCCCCATTAGTTTAGCGATTTTAAGAACTTTCACCCCATATTAAGACCTTTCGTGCTATTTAGGTGTCGATTTTATCCTGGCGAGCGATAGCGAGCCTGTAATTTAAGAGGAACCGGCCTTCGGCCGGGACATTTTTCTACCGAAAAATGTACAAATTTATCTTGAAAGGGACTCAAGGGGGTGTAATTTTAAAGTTGATGGAGGTCTAGGGAACAAACTAAATACCTCCCCTTAAACTGCACAAAATTGTCTATATACATATATACATATAGCTAGAATAAAATTAAAAAGACATCGCTGGTACAGAAGGGGTTAAAATCATATCACTTAGCCGAGCTGGCGGGGAAGAATATGTAAAGTAGTCATGGTTGGTACACACATTCTGATGTCACCATTGTCGCTGAGCATATCACAAACGATTGAACTCAGACGAACGATTAACTATTATATTATCGATCACCTCTTGATAGTGATAATTCGATCTTTTGTGATTGTTTTGGTTGTTATAGTATGGGGTTTGCATTTGTTTATGCATAATACATTATATTGCATACAGAGGCGATTATTGTCAGTATAAAGCCGCTGTCACACGAGCGCTTTTTCCGTCAATTTTCCACAAGCAATTTTTTTCTCTCGTATTATTTCGGGGCATTTTTGCACTGGTATCGGTAACTAGACTGAAGGTAGATTATATTAGGCGGCTGAATTCTGATAAAGTGTAATTTTTTAAGCTTCCAGACCATAATTGCCCGTAAAAATTGCTCGAAAAGGGGCTCGTGTGACGCCGGCTTAACAGTGATAGTATACGTGTTTGGCTTCGCGGCCCCCTTGAAGTAAGAATGAGAGGTAAGAGTCTTGGAAAATTAGTTGGTATACTGAGAGGGTTAACTAATTGTCTACCATTTGGGAAGAGTCAACCAGGGAATAGGCGTGGAGAGTTATAGTCCATTTGCTCTAGCCCTTTTTGAGTTACAGAAGTTAGGGGTTACGACTTCTGGCCTACCTAAAATGGATGGACTATACCATAATAACCCGAGCATCTCTTGTATGTTTTGGGGGGTTGGCCACATTTTTCGAGGATTCAGGATCCAAGGAAAGATGACAAACATGATAGAAACATTAAACCTACACATTTAACCTACACATTTAACCTACACATGTAACCTACACATTTAACCTACACATTTAACCTACACATTTTCGGAGAGAAAATGCGTAAAAAGAGGAGGACAACTATGAATTCAGACTGGAAAGAGCACGACACAGAATATTGAAAGAATTGCAAAGCCTATGAAAACACCACTAAATAAAAGTGTTTGTCTTTCCCACCCACAACAGTACTATACTATTATATGTTTTGTATTATCCTTCGTTCAGGGTGTCACTACTACACACATACACTTGCTGTAACTCTGTGCACATCTCTCTCTCTCTCTCTCTCTCTCTCTCTCTCTCTCTCTCTCTCTCTCTCTCTCTCTCTCTCTCTCTCTCTCTCTTAGAACAATAATAATAATAATAGGTTAAGCATCAGTAGAATATATTATTTGTCATCTTGGTCGGAGGAATGGTGGGTGGGGAGAGAGCCTTCTGCTTTGTTATCCTTGCCTTCCACTTTGTAGCAAATTCTATTTTAGCATTAAGTCCGGACTGCCTAATAGGGACCGCAAGGTCTGTGCAGTCTGTGTATCTGTGTAACTGTGTAACTCTCTGAGCCAGCAAGGATGTTACCTGTTAAGATAAGATCACTGGTTCCTCATTACAAGTTCTCAGGTAGAGGGAAGGAGGCACGCAATATCTCTCTCTCTCTCTCTCTCTCTCTCTCTCTCTCTCTCTCTCTCTCTCTCTCTCTCTCTCTCTCTCTCTCTCTCTCAGAAAAGTATAACTTGAATAGAGGATAAAATTATGAGGTCATAAATAAGTAATTGATTGGATAAAATACAGTATAAAAAAACTTGTTAAAATATATTATATATCACTATTATTATCATCATTATTGTTATGCCAGATTCTACTAATTCCAAGTATATCACCAGCCTACAAGTTGCCACCTCACCACCTGTTCAACCTGCTTGCCATGATCACCCGGCACCAGCACAGTCACCCCGTTGATGCAGCCGTGCTCTATTAAACAGCAGCGGATCAACAGAAAATGAGGACAAACCCTGGAGCGGTCACTTTCCATACCTGCGCTACCATCTCCGCTGCAGCTATCACGCCTCTACCTGCCACTCCAGAGAAGATAGGGCCTAAGTCCATAGAGATCCTAGGGGTCCAGGTAGCCTCTCTTCTCCGAAAGCCCAACCTCAGCAACAGACACCCAAAAAGGATACACAGCCGGATGGAGAGATTGTGGAGTAGCTTCACCACTTCTTTGCTAAACTCCCCTACTAAAGTACACTTACTCCGAGAAACGCCCAGTGCGTCGTCTGACCGAAGAACCATTGCATCCTCTGAATGGTTTAGGATTGCTGCATCCTCTGAACTCCCACCCGGTGTTGCGTCCTCCGAACACCGCACCAGCACATTTACATAGCGCGGAACCAGGGCGTATCCTTACACATGGTAAAGTACCTCCTTCGTCAAGTGTACCGACAGTCCAGCAGAATATGTCCAAAATGCCAGAAAAGGCGCCCAGATGAACCTCCAGCCAGCCCCCAGAGAAGGCGCCTAGATGCAACTACAACCAGATCCCCAGAGAGAAAGACGACAAAGAGAAGAACGAGAAACCCTGGTCCTACCTTGCCCGAGACCCCAAGGATATCAATACTTTCCAAGTTAGAAGCAAAGGTACAATTCGACTAAGTGCTATTTTTCTCGTTGAAGATCCCTTTTCATTATATACTCACACAGTACACACTCTGTCCCTCTTTGTCATAATTGCACAGGACATTTTTATATTAATGTTCTGTAGCCGACTCTGTGTATGTTACTGAGTATATAAATATTTTGCCTACCTTACCACAAATAATATATACACCACAGAGCACACTACACAACATTCTAGTCATCCTCACTACATTAATTCCCCTTCCATTTCATGCCTGTTCTCTCGACAAAGTTGAATTGATCTGTATTTTTTACATTTATGCTTAACCCTTATTTGATAATACTCGCCTATTAACCTCACTTAAATATTGTTATTAATACCTGTATGCTAACCTCACTTAACTGTTTTACTTGTATGTTAACCTCACTTACATTGTTTGTGACTTATAATAAAACCATATATACCATGATTGTGTAATACACTCTTCATTGCATCACTTCCTCAACCTATGAACTCCGGTGTTTCTCTGGGTTCCGTCCTGTCTCCAATTCTCTTTCTAATATTCGATAATGATCTCAACTGTACCTCATATCCACTCATATGCTGACGACTCTACCTTACACTATTCAACTAGTTTTTCAAATCAACCCCGCATTCAAGCACTCCAAAACAAACATAGACTGCCTATCTTCTGATCTATCAATTATTTCTGATTGGGGCAGAGAAAATCTTGTTACTTTCAATGCCTCCAAGACTATTCTTCCCTCTATCTCTCCATCACAATCTTCCACAAGACTATCAACTATTCTTCAACAATACATAACTCAAACCCTTCATCTTCTCTCAATATTCTAGGTGTATCTTTTTTATTCGACCTTTCTTGGAAAGATCATATTACCACTTTTACTAAAACAGCTTCCCAAAAGTTAGGTGTGCTCAACTGCATCCGAGGGTTCTTCACCCCTGCACAGCTTCTTGCTCTGCATCGGGGCACTGCCCCTGTATTGAGTATTGTTCGCATGTGTGGGGAGGCTCCACCCATACCGCACTTCTCGAACGAGTAGAATCAAAAGCATTTCGCCTCATCAACTCGCTTCCTCTTACTAGTTCCCTACAATCTCTTTCTACTCGCCGCAATGTTGCATCTCTTTCACTCTTCTATCGCTATTACAACAATCCGTGTTCTTCAGAGCTCTCTTTGTGAATACCTCCTCCCTTGCAGCAAGTGTGAGGAACCTGCCTTTCAACACAGTCCCACTCCTGTTCTGTCCAGCTCTCCAATCCAAGAATCAGAAAATTTCTGTTTTTCTTCTACTCAACAAGTGAACTCTGGAACTCTCCCCCTCAATCAATCTTTCCTTCATCCTGTGACTTAAACTGCTTTAATCTTCGTGTGTCCAGGAATTTTGAGTCCAACATCCCTTAAATTTGGCTGTCACTCTTTTGGCTTTGGAGAAGACGCTCGTTACAGACAGCCTGCCTTTTGTCTCCTTCATGCACATAGGGGAAAAAAAAATACTAAAAACAAGAGATTTTATTTTGAGACTATTAAAAGTACTGGTAAGTTTCTTTGGACTCCTTCGTCTATCCATTACCTGCTTTTTTCTCTCCTTTTCTCTCTTTCTCTGGCTTGTATCCATTCGGCCCCATTCAGCCTAATGTTTTAAGACGTTTATCCCCATTCATGTGTCGATTTCTTTCTGGCGAGCGAAAGCGAGCCAGCATTTTATGGAGAAATCCGGCTACGCCGAAGACATTTTTCTATATTATTTTTTACAAATTTACCCTGCTGTCAAAAACAATTTAAAAATTATGCTGGCTCGCTACCGCTCGCCAGGAAAAAAATTGACACCTGGATGGGGGTAAACATCTTAAAACAGTAGGCTGAATGGGGCCGAATGGATACAACCTAGAGAGAGAAAAACAAAAACGAGGTGGGCCGAGGTGTTGAGCTGTGTGGGTTCCCCGCCTGTCACCCCATGTGCTTCTGTGACCACCTCTGTCTTGTCCTCCTTTAAGGGACCCCACCTCGCTTTTTTTTTATCTTTCTCCCCCTGTCTCTTTGGCTTGTATCTATTGGGCCCCACTCAGCCTACTGTTTTAAGACGTTTACCCCTATCCAGGTGTCAACATTTTCCTGGCGAGCGGTAGCGAGGCAGCATATATATATATATTTTTGTTTTTACAGCAAGCTAAATTTGTACATTTTTCGATAGAAAAATGTCTCCGGCGAAGCCGGAGTTTTCTATACAATGCTGGCTCGCTATCGCTCGCCAGCAAGAAATCGACACCTGGATAGGGATAAACGTCTTAAAACAGTTGGCTGAATGGGGCCGAATGGATACAAGCCAGGAAAAGCGAGAAAAGGAGATAAAGATAAAAAAACAAAAAAGCCGGTGACCCTCCTTAACATGGTCAGTTATGGGTACCTTGTGTTGTCTTGTCATATCTTCCTTGTTTAGTCCCGCCCTGTCCTGTGTATCATGCGTTGTCCTGCCCTCTTCTGCTGGTCTCCCTTACTTTATATAAGAACATAAGAACATAAGAAAATGGGAGTCTGCAGAAAGCCGATTGGCCTAAGCAAGGCAGATCCCTGTCCCACACAACCCCAATTACAAAGCCCAATTATAGGCTCAACACTCTTAATACCCTGAGGATCATCTTATCAAAACGGTTAGAGATTAACGCAGGATTACGGGGGTCTGCAGAGCGCTGATTGGCCCAACCCGGCTGATCCCCCTTCACACCCAACCCCTCTCGTCCATATGCTTATCCAATTTTATCTTAAAGCTCCCTACCGTTTTTAATCCCACTATAGCACTTGGTAGTCCATTCCACCCATCTACAACTCTGTTACCAAACCAATATTTGCCTATATCTTTTCTGAAACGAAATTTATCTAATTTGAAACCATTGGTACGAGTTCTTTCGCTATCACTGAGCTTTAGTACATTTGTCATGTCCCCTTTGTTAATCCCACTAACCCACTTGAACACCTCTATTATATCCCCTATAACTCTGTGTCTCTCTAACGAATGTAAGCCTAATTTCTTCAACCTTTCTTTATACGGAAGATTTCTAATATTATGGATCATTTTTGTCATCCTACGTTGTACTCTCTCCAATGAATCTATGTCCATTCTGTAATAAGGACACCAAAATTGAACAGCATAATCCATATGGGGTCTCACTAATGACAAGTAAAGTTTTAAGATAACATCAGCAGTTCTGTTACTCACACTCCTAGAGATGAACCCGAGAATCCTGTTTGCCTTGTTTCGAACGCTTATACACTGTTTTCTAGGCTTCAAATCATTGCTAACAAACACACCTAGATCTTTCTCACAATTCGAGTTTTCTAATTCCACATTAGCTAGTTTATATTTAACATTTGTATGCATCTTCCCTATTTTTAATACCTTGCATTTGTCAATGTTAAACTTCATCTGCCAATTTACTGACCATTCGTGTAAGGTATCTAGATCCCTTTGGAGGCACTCTATATCTCTATCTGAATCAATTGTTCTCCCCATTTTGGTATCGTCTGCAAATTTACTTATCCTACTAGTTATACCTAAATCAAGGTCATTTATGTATATAACAAACAACAGAGGACCTAATACAGATCCCTGGGGGACACCACTTTTGACTGCTCCCCATTCTGACTTAGTACCATTTATGCTGACTCTCTCCTTCCTACCAATTAGCCATGACCTAATCCATCCCAACAACGTCCCACCTATTCCATGCGCCTCAACCTTTCTCATCAATCTCTCATGGGGGACTCTGTCGAAAGCTTTACTGAAATCTAAATATATTATATCATATGACTTGTCATTATCTACTGCTTCATATACCTCTGAGAAAAAACTAAGCAAATTAGTAAGGCAAGAACGTCCCTGAGTGAATCCATGCTGAGAAGAATTTATTAAATTAAATGTATCTAAGTGGTTTCTAATTTTACTAGCAATAATTGACTCTAGTAGCTTTCCTATGATTGATGTAAGACTAATGGGACGGTAATTGGATGCTATTGATTTGTCACCTTTTTTGAAGATCGGAACTACGTTTGCAAGCTTCCAAGCTTCTGGAACTATACCTGTCTCCAATGACTTGTTAAATAGAAATGTTAATGGGTAACTTAACTCATCCCTACATTCTTTTAATACTCTAGCATATACCTCATCAGGACCAGGCGATTTATGAGGTTTCAGTCTGTCAATTTCCTTAAGCACATCATTTCTACTTATAGTAACCGTACTTAACCTATTTTCTATACTATCGCTATATACCTTACGGACTTCTGGAAACTGTGCCAAATTTTCATTAGTGAAAACGGAAAGAAATTGACTATTTAATGTACTGCACATTTCTAAATAATTTTCTGTCATTTCTCCTATCGAAGTTTTAAGGGGACCAATTACATCTCTAACCTTGGATTTATATAGTTGGTAAAAAGCTTTAGGATTATTTTTTGAGTCATTGGCAACCTTAATTTCATAATTTCTGTTTTCTTTCCTAATATCCTTTTTTACCTGTCTTGATAGATTCTGATAGTAAGCAAGTAGGTGAATTTCGCCTTTCCTAATTTTTCTATATATTCCTCTCTTTTGTCCTAGAAGATCTAATAGTCTATTATTCATCCATTTGGGTTGGTTCTGTGTTGATCTAAAGTTTCTTTTGGGGATGTATTTATTTTGTGCATTGAATACTGACTCGATAAAATTATCGTATGTATCTACCAAGGTTGACGTCTCTTCCTGACTTAGATGACAGGTGCCTGAGAAGGGGTACACTCATTTGGACACCTGGATCGACTTAATTTTTTTACCATAGGGTCCGCTAATAGGGCTCTTCTTAACCCACCATAATTGGCTTTTCTGAAGTCAGGTATTAATGTTGTATTCTCTCTGGTATTACCTTTCCATTGTATATTAAAATACACAGAATTGTGGTCACTATTTCCTAGGTGGTCCCCTATCTCTACATTATTTACCATATGTTCATTGTTACTGAAAACTAAATCGAGAATATTATTACCTCTAGTCGGCGTATCTATGAATTGAAATAAAAAACTATCTTGTACTACCTCTATAAACGCCTCAGAATCAGAGTCTCCTATTTGATGCTGCCAATCTATATTCGGAAAATTAAAATCCCCCATAATGCACACATTGCTAAACCTTGATGCCATTTTAATTTCCTCCCATAATGACGTTCCGTCATTTCTACTCATATTTGGCGGTCTATACATAACTCCAATAACTATGGTCTCACTACCTTCGTTAACCTCTACCCAAACACTTTCATTATCGTTATTTAGTCTAATACCTGATTTAATACAGCTTTTTAATGTACTCCTGACAAACACTGCTATACCGCCACCCCTCTTACTTGTTCGGTCATATTTAAACAAACTATATCCTGGTATATAAAATTCTGCTAAAAAATGCCCACATATGGGTACCTTGTGTTGTCTTATTGTCCTTGTTTTTTTTGTTTTTTTTTTTTTTTTCTGTGATTGAGGGAGGCAAAAGGCATTACTGCCTATAGCGAGTGCCTCCCCATAGTTGAAAGAGTGACAGGGCCAAAATCAAGGGACGTTTGAGCCAAAATGCCTGGACACACGGAGTTTGAAGCAATTTAAGTCATAGGAAGAGGGAAAGACTGATTCTGGGAGAGAGTTCCAGAGCTCAGCTGTTGAGTAGAAGAAAGTTTGAGAGTAACGTTTCACTCTTGGGTTGGAGAGTTGCACAGAGTAGGGGTGGGATTGAGTTGCAAGACGGGTACCACGTGCCCTACGTAAAGGAGGTGGTATGCACTGGGATAGCTCTGAGGAACACTGATTATTATAGTAGCGATAGAATAGCGAGAGAGATGCAACATTGCGGCGGAGAGAGAGAGATTGCAGAGAGTTGGTGAGTGGACGGGAGTTAATGATACGAAAGGCCTTCCTTTCAACTTTGTCTAGGAGAGCGGTGTGAGAGGAACCTCACCACACATGTGAACAATACTCAATACAAGGGCGCACTATGCCCCTGTACAGAGCAAGAAGCTGTGCTGGGGAAAAGAACCCCCTAAGGCGGTTGAGCACACCCAGCTTCTGGGAGGCTGCCTTAGCAAGACTGGTAATATGGTCCTTCCAAATGAGAGCAGAAGAAAAAGAGACACCAAGAATATTGAGAGAAGATGAAGGGTTGATTTTTGTATTGTTGAAGAATAAGGGATAGTCCGCTGGGAGATCCTGACGGGTAGATAGATGGAGAAATTGGGTTTTGGAGGCATTAAAGTTAACAAGGTTTTCTCTGCCCCAATTGGAAATAGTATTTAGATCAGAATTTAAGAGTTCTATGGCTTCATTATGTTTATCGTTGAGGAATTGCTGGCTGGGGCGTTCTGAAAAACTAATGGAGTAGTGTAAGGTTGAGTGGTCTGCGTATGAATGGATGGGAATTAAGGTACAGTTAAGGAGATCATTTATAAAAATTAGAAAGAGAATAGGAGATAGGACAGAGCCCTGAGGAACACCGGAGTTTATAGGGTGAGGAAGTGAACTATGGCCGTCCACAACCGCGGCTATGGAACGGCCGGAAAGGAAACTAGAGACAAAGGCACAGATGGAGGGATAGAAACCGAAGGAGGGTAGTTTAGAAATTAAAGATTTATGCCAGACTCTATCGAAGGCTTTCGATATGTCTAGTGCAATAGAAAAAGTCTTACCGAAGTCCCGAAAGGAGGATGACCAAGAGTTAGTAAGATATGAAAGAAGATCACCAGTAGAGCGACCCTTAAGGAAGCCATACTGGCGATCTGAGAGCAGATTATGAGAAGAGAAATGCTTAAGAAATTTGGAAGCAAGAATAGTTTCAAAAACTTTAGAAAGACAAGAGATGAGAGCAATTGGACGATAGTTGGAGGGTTGAGAGCGGTCACCCTTCTTTGGGACAGGTTGAATGTGAGCAAACTTCCAGCATGAAGGGAAGACGTTAGAGGATAGACAGAGACGAAAGAGTTTGCCTAGGCAGAGAGTCAGCACGGAAGCACAGTTTTTGAGAACAACAGGAGGAACACCGTCCGGACCGTACGCCTTATTAGTGTTAAGCCCAGAGAGGGTAGAAAGTACATCTTTAGAAGAGATTAGGATATTAGGCATAAGTAAGAGAGAGGAGGGCGGAGAGGGAGGAATAGCACCGGAATCATCCAAGGTGGAGTTTCTAGCAAAAGTTTGCACGAAGAGTTTAGCTTTGTCAGAGGAAGAAGTGATGGTAGTGCCATCAGAGTGGGAAAGGGGAGGGAAAGACGAGGAAGAGAAATTGTTGGAGAAGTTTTTGGCTAGATGCCAGAAAGCTTGGGAAGAGCTAGAGTTGGATAATTCAGTGCATTTATTATTGATGAAAGAGTGTTTGGCAAGTCGAAGAACAGATTTGGCTTGATTCCGGGCAGAAACATAAGAGTTTTAAGGCGTCGGTACCATTTGAATGCTTCCTCCTTATTGCGGACAGCAGTAGAACAGGCGTGAGTAAACCAAGATTTTTTAGCATTAGTCTGGGAGAAAGAGAATGGAATGTATGCTTCCATGCCCGATAGGATTACCTCGGTAATGCGTTCAGCACTCTCCGAGGGTCCCCGGCCACGGAAGCAGAAATCATTCCATGGGAAATCAAAGAAGTACTGCCGGAGAGCCTCCCAGTCGGCAGCGCCAAAGTGCCACAAGCGCCGCCGGCTAGGAGGATCGGGTGGCCGTACTGGAGAGATAGGACAGGTGACAGAGATAAGTTTATGGTCGGAGGAGCCCAGAGGAGAGAAAAGATCGACAGTATAAGAAGAAGGGTTAGAAGTTAGAAACAAGTCAAGAATGTTGGGCCGATCTCCGATGCGATCCGGGATACGGGTGGGTTTCTGAACTAACTGCTCTAGGTCATTTATGATAGAGAAGACGTAGGCTTGTTCACCAGGTGGATCAGTAGTGTGAGAGGAGAGCCATTGGCGGTGGTGAACGTTGAAATCTCCTAAGATGGAGATTTCTGAGAAAGGAGAAATGGATAGAATGTGTTCCACTGTAGAGTTTAGATAGTCAAATAATTTGGGAAAGTTGGTAGAGTTAGGGGAAAGATAGACAGCACAGAAATATTTAGTAATAGAATGACAGGAAAGTTTGAGCCATAAAGTTGAGAATTCAGTGGAGTCGAAATCGGGAACACGAGAGCAAGTAAGTTTGTTGTGCACATATGCACAACATCCGCCTTTGGCTTTGAAACTAGGATAGAGAAAGTAGGAGGATACAGAGAAGGGGCTGCTGGATGTTGCTACAGACACCTGAGTTTCGGTGAGGAAGAGAAGATCAGGTTTGTAGGAGGAGAGATGGTGCTCAACAGAGTGAAAGTTAAGGAAAGTCCACGAATGTTGCAGAAATTAATAGAAAGAGTAACAGGCCGAGGTCCAGGTAATTGTGTGGGGTCGTCGGGGGATGGTCGGTGGGATGAGGGGGGCATTTATGGCCCCCCCCCCCCCCCTGGGGACTCCGAGGCTGGGCTGGAATTCATCATTTTTTGTTTTTTTTTTAATTTTGGTGTGGAGGAATGAAGTGTGGTGTGCATGTTTAGTGTAGTGAAGTGGATAGGAGGAGGAGGTGTTTGAGAGAGCTAGCTGGATTGCTCTCTGTGTAAATGAGGCACAAAGAAAATCAGTAAGAGAGGCCAAGCAAGTGAAACAGGAGTTCCAGCGACTCTTTATCACATGCCTATAACCTCACCTGGGTCTAGCCCTGATCGATTGGTGATTGGTGTTTAGTCCCTAGTCCCGCCCTATCCTGTGTATCATGCGTTGGTCTGCTGGTCTCCCTTACTTTGCATATACGCTAGTCCCACCTACATCCTCTTATGTGAGGGAACTAGGCTATTTATTCTTCCATTACTCTTTATATAACATTACAATAGTTGTTTACTTCATCCTTTACTATCATTAGTCTTCATTATTACTGAACATAGGTGCACTGGGTTCAATGCACTCACATTGGTTCAAGTGTAGTGATAATTAAGGTTGATGATGTGAATATGATCAGGCAGCTCAGTTCCTGGTGCTAGGGTTTATCAAAGGTCCCAGGTGATGGCGCCCACAAAGTTAGATAGCTGACAATCCTGGCTTGGCTTAGTAGGCAGAGATTCGAGGGGCTTTACATTCCTCAATATCTTTGGCGGCATAGGAAACCTTTCTGGGCAGCTTTAAGGGGGGTGACCTGCTTTTTGTTATTTCTGTCCTTTTCTCTCTTTCTCTGGCTTGTATCCATTCGGCCCCATTCAGCCAACTATTTTAAGACGTTTATCCCCATCTAGGTGTCGATTTCTTCCTGGCGAGCGATAGCGAGCCTGCATTATATGAAGAAATCCGGCTTCGCCGGAGAAATTTTTCTATCGAAAAATGTACAAATTTAGCCTGCTGTCTAACAAAAATTAAAAATATGCTGGCTCACCAGTAAGAAATTGACACCTGGATGGGGATAAACGTCTTAAAACAGTAGGCTGAATGGGGCCAAATGGATACAAGCCAGAGAAAGATAGAAAAGGACAGAACAAAAACAGGTCACCCCCCTTAAAACAACAAGTTCAACAGCAAGTGACCCGGTGACACAGACAACAGCATGTCTGTACCAGTTGACCACTTGCGAGTTTCAGGCTATGAGGAAGTTGGGGCTGTAAACATTGGTATCAAACAGAAATACAATAATATTTTAGGTCACAGATGGATAAAAAGTATGTTTAATATGATTGGGCGGGTTTATAAATCTACTACAACCGTGTTATGGCTGGTAATTCTGCTAAATATCGATGTCAATAGCTCCAACTTCCTTATAGCCTGAAACTCGCAAGTGGTCAATGGAGACAAGGGAGACATCACCGTTGAGGTCTGGTGAAATGGTGTTTGGTGACACTCCTTGCAGCCCAAGACTTGTTATGGCAGTGAGGTTTATTGTGACGACCGGACAGTGCTGGTTGGTGACACATTGGTGCTAGCTTGTGGCACAGCTTGCAGCTCACAGTTTGTTGCAACAGTAAGTGGTTGTTCGTTGGTGACATGATATTGGGGGTTGGTGACACATTGGTGCTAGCTTGTGGCACAGCTTGCAGCTCACAGTTTGTTGCAACAGTAAGTGGTTCGTTGGTGACATGATATTGGGGGTTGGTGACACATTGGTGCTAGCTTGTGGCACAGCTTGCAGCTCACAGTTTGTTGCAACAGTAAGTGGTTGTTCGTTGGTGACATGATATTGGGGGTTGGTGACACATTGGTGCTAGCTTGTGGCACAGCTTGCAGCTCACAGTTTGTTGCAACAGTAAGTGGTTGTTCGTTGGTGACATGATGTTGGGGGTTGGTGACACATTGGTTGTTAGTTGGTGACATAGTTACTTTTTTGGTTAGTGACACGATATCCGGGGCCCTATTTGTCCGGGGTTTGGTTCAAGTTTGTTTAGTAAGTATAAAACACAGGCATGGCTAGTGCTGACAGGCTATAAGGAAGTTGGAGCTGTAAACATCGATATAAAACAGAAATGCAATAATGATGTAGGTTTCTGATGGATGGAAGGTATGATAAATAAATTTGTATGGGTTTATAAATGCCCTACAACCGTATTTTAGCTAGTAATTCTGATAAATATCGATGTCTACAGCTCCAACTTCCTTATAGCCTGAAACTCGCAAGTGGTCAATTGTACTCACCTAATTGTAGTATACAGGATTTGAGTTTTTAGGCTCGTATTGTCCCGCTTCCCAAGATTCTGTTATCTAATTTGGCTTTAAAAATTTGGATATTCCCCGCACCCACCACTTCATCATCCAACTGATTCCACATATTAACACTTCTATATGGAAAGCTGTATTTCCTCACATCTCCTTTACATCTGTCTGTCTTGGTGTGTGTGTGTGTGTGTGTGTGTGTGTGTGTGTGTGTGTGTGTGTAAAGCTGTATTTCCTCACATCTCCTTTACATCTGTCTGTCTTGGTGTGTGTGTGGAAAGCTGTATTTCCTCACATCTCCTTTACATCTGCCTTTCTTTGTGTGTATGTGTGTGTGTGTGTGTATGTTTTCTGTGTGTATGTGTGTGTGTGTGTGTATGTTTTCTACCATCATGTTCTGTTATATATCTTGTGAACCCTCCTGTCTATATCCCCACATTGTCCCGTCCATCACTGTCCACCTACTAGATCTGTTACCCTGTCTAGCCCTGTCCCAGTCGCTCCTTCTGTGGTCTCTATATTTACATAGCTTACTGAGCCAGGGACATAAACAAACTCACTCATTCCTATCCTCAATACAAGATAATAATAATATTGTTTATTATAATAATAATAATAATAATAATAATAATAATAAAAAACGTTTTATTGATAATTGCAGCTGTTGGCTGAAAATGTACAGAGGAACAGTTTGTAGCTTAACCCGAGAAGTGCAATAAGCCTCACTGTGTATAGCGAATGCGATAGGCCTCAGGGAAGTAAAACCATGAAAAAATATCTTCAAAAACGATCCAGGGCCTCATAAAACAAAGGAATATGTCATTAGGCGAGATAATTCCCCTCTAGTACTTCCTACCAATCCTCCATATGTTTTTCAACCCCCCCTTCCCCTCCTTATTCCCCCCTTCCCCCCTCTTCAATTGTCACCTATTCTTCCTCTTATTTTCATAATTTATCGGCTATTTTCCGCGCGAATTTCTCTCCCGCGGTTTCGTACACACCAGCGAGTCATTTAGAGATAGTATGCAACAATGAAATCTCTCACGCACCGCTCAGTGTGTTGCGAGACGTTGCGATGGGAGGGTGTCTCTCTCCACTTCATACGACCGGGCGGCGAATATATTAGTTTTTCACCACCCAAATGCTTTTCCCACTGGTTTTATCACTCTTCACGGTTCATATGTTCATCATATAAGTAAAATAAGTGCTTATGGAAAATAAATTATGCTTTATATGGTAGATATAACGAATTCTGTCAGAATCTCGGATAATTAATTCGCATATAACTACGTTCATCACAGGCCATTGGTGCGCTTGCTGGGTTAAATCTAACTTGTATTATCTTATAATAATTACCAAAGCAATAGGGTGCATTACAGCTATTTGACCAGTTAAATATTATGTACTAGGTTTGCAGAGGATTTTCAAGTTGAGATAATAGTTGCACATTTTAAAAGGGTGTGCTGAATGTTTGTGAGTTAATTTACTTACTCTGTGTGTGTGTGTGTGTGTGTGTGTGTGTGTGTGTGTGTGTGTGTGTGTGTGTGTGTGTGTGTGTGTGTGTGTGTGTGTGTGTGTGTGTGTGTGTGTGTGGTGTAGTGTAGTGCAGTGTGTATGTGTTTCTGTCTTATTTTGTAACTGTTATTTTCTGTCTCCTGTATAATTATTTTCTGATCCCTTCTGTCTATTTGCTACACACATTATCTCGTCCATTACCCTCCACCTATCAGACCTGTGTTCCCGTCTAGCCCTGTCCTTAGTCACCCCTTCCATGGTGTGTTTATTTACATAGTGTGGCTGAGACACAAACAACTTGACTTATGCTATGTTATCCTTTCGTCACATTTTCAAACAATAGGCTTTATGTTGTTGGTTTAGATACAGTGTGTGTGTGTGCTTCAGTGTATGCCTAGTATACATTATATGTGTGTGTGGTGTTTATATATATATACATTATATTTTGTACCTGTCATTTTCTCTCTCATACTGTATAAACTTATATTTAAATATTTTACCTGTCCTATTCTCTCTGGTATAAACCTTGTGAACCCCTCCTGTATAAATGATCCACATATTGTCCTGTCCATATCACCCTCCCCCTTACTAGACTTGTGTCCCTGTCTGCTAGCCCTGTCCCAGTCACTCCTTATGTGGTGGCTTGATTTAAATAGCCTCCTGGAACATAAACAGCTTCACTTATGTTCCATTCTACCATGTCGTTATCGTAATTCTATTTAGGTTAACATTTGGTGATTTTAAGGGGATATTTTCACTTAAGATTTTTTTTTCTGGACCCCCTTCTCCCACATCGGCCTTCGGCCGGGACATTTTCTACCGAAAAATGTACACATTTGTCTCGAAGGGGGTCTTGAGGGTATTTTTAAAAGCTTGATAGGTGTCTAGGGAGCAAACTAAAAACCTCCCCAAGGGGAGCGTCCGCCATTTTTTTTTTTTTTTTTTTTTTAAATTGGTCCGATAATTTTAATATTTATACAGGTATTAGATACCACTTCTAGGAACAACATATCGAGAAATGAATCAAATGGGACCAATAGTTTTTTTGCTACCTCGGATTTTCGTATTTTTAGCCAAACCGCGAAAACTTTGTTATTTTTGGACCAATTTTAATAAATAAGATATCATTGGAAAGAAGGAAGAAAATGAAATAAAATTGCTTGGTGGATTTTTGATACACCCTTTAGTTTTGCCGTTGTATCATTTGTATGAATAATACATTTTGCAAATTCCGGAATCTCAAATTGGGGCAGAGAAAACCTTGTTACATTCAATGCTTCCAAAACTCAATTTCTCCGTCTGTCTATTTGTAGCCCCCTTTCAGAAAACTATGACCTACTCTACAACAACATACACATTAACCTTTCATCTTCTCTTAATATTCTTGGTGTCTCTTTTTCTTCTGATCTCTCTTGGAAAGATCATATTACCACTCTTGCTAAAAACAGCTTCCCAGAAGCTGGGTGTGCTCAACCGCCTCTGGGGGTTCTTTACCCCTGCGCAGCTTCTTGCTCTGTACAGGGGCACAGTGCGTCTATGTATTGAGTATTGTTCACACATGTGGGGAAGATCCTCTCACACAGCACTTCTAGACAAAGTAGAAAAGAAAGCCTTCCGTCTCATTAACTACTCATGTCCACTCACCAATTCTCTGCAGTCTCTCTCTCTTCGCTGCAATGTTGCATCTCTCTCACTATTTTACCGCTATTACAATAATCAGTGTTCCTCAGAGCTCTCTCAGTGCATACCACCCCCTCTTCTTAAAGCATGTAACACTCGTCTTGCAACACAATCCCACCCCTACTCTGTGCAACTCTCCAACCCAAGAGTGAAACGATATTCTCAATCTTTCTTCTATTCAACAGCTGAGCTCTGGAACTCTCCAAGAATCAGTCTTTCATTCATCCTATGACTTAAATTGCTTCAAATTCCGTGTGTCCAGGCATTTTGGCTCGAACGTCCCTAGATTTCGGCCCAGTCACTCTTTCAACTCTGGGGGAGGCACTCGTCACTGCCTTTTGTCTCCCTCATTCACATAGGGAAAACAAATAGTGACAGTAGATGCAGTAGAGAGTGAAATCATATTATCACCAACCCACCAATTAACTTACAAATAAACCCTAACTAATGCAACTGTTGAATACATGTGGTACTCCAAGGAAATAAATTACCTGCATCCGCTAGTTGCAGTAGAGGCACCAGGAGTAGGACCACAGGTAGGAGGACTAGGGGCGTCATCGTCACTCTTCTAACAATCCTGCAAACAAACAGTAAACATTAAGGGCAGATCTCCACTTGAGGGATTTTTTTCTTGACCCCTTTCTCCCTCATGTTTAGCCCCATTGCTTTTGATATTATAAAACGTTTGCCCCATT
Organism: Paralithodes platypus; assembly: GCA_032716605.1. NCBI lineage: Eukaryota > Metazoa > Arthropoda > Malacostraca > Decapoda > Lithodidae > Paralithodes > Paralithodes platypus. Next base: position 3,154,870 of record CM064542.1, on the reverse strand, counting down.
AGTTTACCGATTTTAAGACCTTTTAAGACCCCCCATACTAAGACCTTTCGTGCAATTCAGGTGTCGATTTTATCCTGGCGAGCGATAGCGAGCCTGTAATTTAAGAGGAACCGGCCTTTGGCCGGGACATTTTTCTACCGAAAAATATACAAATTTATCTTGAAAGGGACTCAAGGGGGTGTAATTTTAAGCTTGATGGAGGTCTAGGGAACAAACTAAATACCTCCCCTTAAACCAAATAATACCACTTGCACTGGTGAAATAATAGTAACACTATTGATAATGACGACTTAGATTAACTTAGATTAACATAACATTTATCGAATGTCCATTGACTGTAGGAGGTTCGATTCCGGCTGGAAGAATAAAAACATTTAAATAGCTCACGTGTATTTATGATATATATATGTATACAGAGAGAGAGATGGGGAGGGGGGGGGGGGGGTACATTAAATTTATCATGTCTGTAATTTCGTCTTCCTTTGATGTAATATAGTCTGGAAAAATAGGATAATTGCTAATGGGCCGCAATACTAAATTTCCTTGTTAAATGTTTTTCATGGGGACAATTTTTAATGCCGGAAAGAATCTGGAGTGGTTGATAGGGAGAGTTTTGCAGCCCTCGTGTATGTGTGTGTGTGGGGGGGGGGGGGGGAGGAGGGGTGTATGTGTGTGTGTGGGGATGGGGTGTATGTGTGTGTGTGGGGGTGTGTGGTGTATGTGTGTGTGTGGGGTGTATTATATGTGTGCCTTTGGAGTATGTGTGTGTGTGTGTGTGTGTGTGTGTGTTCTGCTCTAAAGGCGGTGTCACACGAGCGATTTTTCCGTCAATTTTTACGAGAAATTATTGTCTGGCAGCTTAAAAATCTCAGAGATATATTATAATTCAGCCACCTTGAATAATCTAACTTCAGTCTAGTTTCCGATTCCAATGCAAAAAAAAGCCTCAAAATAATTCCAATAAATTAATTGCTCACAGAAAATTGCCGGAAAAAGCGTTCCTGTGACACTGGCTTAATATGTTGTGTTGTGTTTTGTTATGTTGTGTGTTGTTGTGTTGTGATGTATTGTACTGTGTTGTGTTGCGTCGTGTTGTGTGTTGTTGTGTTGTGATGTATTGTGCTGTGTTGTGTTGCGTCGTGTTGTGTGTTGTTGTGTTGTGTTGTGTGTTGTTGTGTTGCGTCGTGTTGTGTGTTGTTGTGTTGTGATGTATTGTGCTGTGTTGTGTTGTGTTGTGTGTTGTTGTGTTGTGATGTATTGTGCTGTGTTGTGTTGTGTGTTGTTGTGTTGTGTTGTGTGTTGTTGTGTTGTGTTGTGTGTTGTTGTGTTGTGTTGTGTGTTGTTGTGTTGTGTTGTGTGTTGTTGTGTTGTGTTGTGTGTTGTTGTGTTGTGTTGTTGTGGTGTGTTGTGTTGTGTGTTGTTGTGTTGTGTGTTGTTGTGTTGTGTTATGTTGTGTGTTGTTGTGTTGTGTTGTGTGTTGTTGTGTTGTGTTGTGTTGTGTTGTGTTGTGATGTATTGTGCTGTGTTGTGTTGTGTTGTTGTTGTGTTGTGATTGTTGTGTTGTGTGTTGTGTGTGTTGTTGTGTTGTGTGTTGTTGTTGTGTGTGTGGTTGTGTGTGTGTGTGTTGTGTTGTGTGTTTGGTGTTGTTGTTGTGTGGGTGTGTTGTGTGGTGTTTGTTGTTGTGTTGTGTTGTGTTGTGTGTTGTTGTGTTGTGTGTTGTTGTGTTGTGTTGTTGTGTTGTTGTGTTGTGTGTTGTTGTGTTGTGTTGTGTTGTGTGTTGTTGTGTTGTGTGTTGTTGTGTGTTGTTGTGTTGTGTTGTATGGTGTTGTGTTGTGTGTTGTTGTGTTGTGTTGTGTGTTGTTGTGTTGTGATGTATTGTGTTGTGCTGTGTTGTGTTGTGTTGTGTTGTGTTGTGTTGTTGTGTTGTGATGTGATGTGTTGTGTTGTGTTGTGTGTTGTTGTGTTGTGATGTGTTGTGTGTTGTTATGTTTTGCTGTGTTCTGTTGTGTGTTGTTGTGTTGTGTGTTGTTGTGTTGTGATGTATTGTGTTGTGTGTTGTGTTGTGTGTTGTTGTGTTGTGCTGTGATGTATTGTGTTGTGTTGTGTTGTTGTGTGTTGTTGTGTTGTGTTGTGTTGTGTGTTGTTGTGTTGTGATGTGTTGTGTTGTGTTGTGATGTATTGTGTTGTGTTGTGTTGTGTTGTCTGTTGTTGTGTTGTGTGTTGTTGTGTTGTGTTGTGTGTTGTTGTGTTGTGTTGTGTTGTGTTGTGTTGTGATGTATTATGTTGTGTTGTGTTGTGTTGTCTGTTGTTGTGTTGTGTGTTGTGTTGTGTTGTGTGTGTTGTGTTGTGTTGTGTTGTGTTGTGTTGTGTTGTGTGTTGTTGTGTTGTGTTGTGTTGTGTTGTGTGTTGTGTGTTGTTGTATTGTATTGTGATGTATTGTGTTGTGTTGTGTTGTGTTGTGTTTTGTGTTGTTGTGTTGTGTTGTGTGTTGTTGTGTTGTGATGTATTGTGTTGTGTGTTGTTGTGTTGTGTTGTGATGTATTGTGTTGTGTTGTGTGTTGTTGTGATGTATTGTGCTGTGTTGTGTTGTGTTGTGATGTGTTGTGTTTTGTGTTGTTGTGTTGTGTGTTGTTGTGTTGTTGTGTTGTCGTTGTTGTGTTGTGTTGTTGTTGTGTATGTGTGTTCTGTGTGTGTTGTCGTTGTTGTGTTGTGTGTTGGGTTGTTGTTGGGTTGTGTGTTGTTGTTGTTGTTGTTCCCTAAGCTGCCTGGCCGAACAGCCCCGAGTCCTGAGAAAGGCCATGGCCACGATCGGGCTTTCCCACAGAGCTCTCATTGAGTGTAGATTGTGTTGTTGGCGTAAGTGGTTGTGTGAAATGCAGTCTTCTATGATGTGTTTAATGGTATGGGGTGCTGTGTTACATCCCGGGCAGGCGTCGACAACGGAGTCATCCAGTCTCTTCTGATAGCTCAGGAGAGCTGGATGGTGTCCGCATCTCAGCCTGGCCAGGTGGACTCTGTCCTCGCGAGGAAGGGAGGATTCGGAAGGATGGATTTCGGGAGGTCGTGCATGCAGCTGTGTGTTGTCTGTGAGTGAGTGGATGGATCGGTGAGAGATATGAGTATGGATGTGCTTCTGGATGTTGGTTCGGGGTGGGCAGGGAGGGAGAGAGGACAATAATTGTGTGTGATACCGTGTGCTGGGTGTTGTTTTGATATTTCTTGGTGTCTGTGGGTGTGTTGCCATGTAGTTTAGTGGGTGGTCTTGGTTCGTGGAGGCTGCTGCCAGGAATTGAGTGCCTCTCATGTCCAGATGGTCTTTGACTTTGAGGATTTTGGTTTCTTGATGTAGGTGATCTGTGGGTGCAGTAGCTGTGCAGCCTGTAATGATCTTCAGGGCTTTGTTTTGAATAGTCTGTAAGGTCTTATGATGTGTTTCAGCTAGGTTAGAAGCCCAGGCTGGGCTTGCGTATTCCATCACTGATCTTATGTATTGTTTATATACTGTGGTGGTAGTTTTCTTTGTTGTGTCCAAATTTTGTGTGAGCAAGTGACCTGAGGGCGTTAAGTCTGGGTGTCAGTTTCTTTTTAATGTTTGTGGTGTGCTGTTTGAATGTCATATGAGTATCATATGTTACTCCTAGGATTTTGGGTGTGTGTGTATGTGTTAGGGGTGTGTTGTTTATGGTGAGTTGAGGGATGTATTCGTGTTCTCCTGTCCAACTTGTGAGCAGGGTTGCGGTGGATTTGGCTGGGGCTAGATTAAGTCTGTTTGTAGTGCACCAGCCATGTAGTGTGTTGAGATAGGGTTGAAGGAGATCTGTTGCTCTTTTTGGGTCATGGTGTGTGCATGTGAGTGTTATGTCATCTGCATAGGAGGCTAAGTTTATTTGGGGCGTATTGGGTGTAGTATCGTGCATGTACAGATTGAAGAGTGCGGGCGATTAGGACGGATCCTTGTGGGACTCCGTTTGGAAAGTTTCTGATTTTAGATGACTGACCGGCAAAAGATACGTGTGCACATCTGCCTGCTAGGAAGTTGGCCAGCCACCTTTTTTGTGTTGTTGTGCATGTTTGTGTTGTAGATTTTGTTTGTTAGGTTGTGGCGGGGGATGGCATCGAAGGCTTTACTAATGTCGAGTGTGGCTAATAGTGATCTGTGTGGTGGTCTAGCTGAATTGATGCCGTCGAAAGCTCTTTGTGTAAGGTCTGTGAGAAGAGTGTTTGTGGAGTGCAGTAGCCTAAAGCCATGTTGTGTTGGAGCTAGGGGTAGGTCAGGTGTAATTAGTTGTAATACTAGGCGTTCCATGACTTTGGAGGGGGAGCAAAGGAGTGTGATGGGGCGGTGTGAGGAGGGTAGCGTGGGGTCTTTGTTGGGTTTGGGGAAAGTGATGATGATACCATGCTTCCAAATGTCTGGTATTGTGTTGTGTGAATAGCTGTAGTTTGATATGTTAGTGAGTGCTTGTATGCCTTGTGGTCCCAGGTGTCTGAGGTGTATGTTGCTTATGTTGTCTAGGCCACAGGCGGGTGAGTGCTTGAGATTGTTGATGATATGCTTTGTCTGGTGATTGGTGAAGGGTGTATAGTCAGGGTCTGTGGGGAATTGTCTCTTACGTCGGATGACACGTCGGTCGTCTTTGTGAGGTTTTAGGTGGCTGACATGTGAAAAGTGATTGATGAGAGTGTTTGCTTGTTGTTTACATGAAGGAGTAGAGTCTGTTGTTGTGATTGCAGCATGTGATTGTGTTGTGTTGCTGTTGGAAAGTGTGATGCTGTTTAGTGTTTTGTATAGTTTTTTGGGGTTTGTTTTGTGATCAAGTGTTTGTAGGAAGTTATTCCAATTTAGTTTTTGTTGTTCTTGTATTTTGTTGTTAGTTTTGGGTGTTGAGTGCTTGAATTTGTTGTGTGATGTCTTGTGTGTGGGGTGCTGGGGAGTGTTTCAGTATGTCGCGTTGTCTGATGAGGTTTTGAATTTCTGGTGTGAAGTTGGGGTTGTGTCTTTTTCTGTTACCTCTTGGAATGTGTTTCTTGTCAGCGTTTTGGATAGTTTTATTGAGTATGTGTACAGCATTGTTGATGTTAGTGATGGGTGTACTGTTTAGAGTTGTGAAGTGTTGTTCTGTCTCATTTGTGAATGCTTCCCAGTTAGCTCTTTTATAATTGGTGTATGTGTGTTTGTGGCTAGCTGGGGTGAGTCTGGTTTTGGTGGTGATAATGATCGGGAGGTGGTCAGAGCCTAAGGTTCTGACCACCCTCCAGGATGTTGTGGGGGCGAGTTCTGGGGAGCAAAAGGTGATGTCTGGAGATGATGGGTTATAGAGGGCTTGGTGAGGAATATGGGTATGGTTGATGGATGTCGTTAAGGATGATGAGGTTATCGGTTTGGTTTTGTAGTACCAGCCCTCTGTCTGTGTCGGGGTTGTCGACAAACCAGGCCGACGTCTTGGCGTTGAAGTCACCACCCAGGATGATGTGTGGGGTGTGTGGGGTGTTTGTGATGTGTTGTAAGTGTGGTCTGTATTCATTTGGTACTGTAGGGGATGTTTGGGGAGGGATGTATGTGTTTATGATGGTTATGTTGGAGTTGTTGCCAGTGCGTATTTTAATTGACTGTATTTCTGTTGTGTTATCATTTGGGGGGAGGAGTGATTTGGTTTGTACACTGGTTACTATGTATGATATTTCTTTGTGTACCAGGGTGATGAGTCCACCGCCCCCGCCGACAGCCCGGTCTTGTCTGATGGTGGTGAAATTATGAAATGTGGGTGTTTTTTGTGTTGTGCGGAGTTTTGTTTCTTGTAAGATGGCAATGTGTATGTTGTGTTGTTTGATGAAGTGTGAGAGTTCGTGTTTCTTTGTGTTGATGCCATCTATGTTCAGTTGAAGAATGTTAATGTTATGTGCACGATGTACGTTGGGTGCTGCTGCACGAGGATGGGGTGGGGGTGGGGGTGATGGGGGGGGTGGGGGTGAGGGAGGGGCTGGGGGTTGGGATGGGTGAGGTGGGGGTGGGGATTGGGGAGCAGGAGATGGGGGTTGGAATGGATTAGGATGGGGTGTGGTGTGTTGAGTTGAGGATGTGGATGGTATGGGAAGGTTAGGTGGGTTAGGGAGGAGAGGTGGACGGGTTTTAGGGGGGGGAGTGGATGATATGGGAAGGTTAGGTGTGTTGGGGAGGAGAGGTGGACGGGTTTTAGGCGAGGGATTTGACTGGGAGAGGGAGGGGCATGAGGAACAGGTCCAGGTGTTTGTGTAGTGTTTCTTGGAGGCAAGTGTTGTGCAGGTGAAGTGGGTCCAGTTCCCACATGAATTGCAGAGAACTGAACCCTTAGTATGGCGACTCGAAGTGATGGGTTTTGAGCAAGTTGGACATATGTATGTGAACGTGGGTCCTGGGTTGCTCTCAATGTCTCCGGCTAGAAGAAGTCTTCGAGAAATGACAGCCGGAGAGTCATTTCTCGGTGTAGGAAAAACTGTGTAATGTGTGTGTGTGGTGTGAGAGGTGTGGAAATTCCCGGCGCGACCGAAGCCGCTCCAAGGACCCGTGCCCCCAGGGAGGGGGCAGGGGATGGTTGTGACGGTTTGGCTCCCGAAACTGCTCCCCGCGGCCGGCATCCGGTTTTCCTCCACTGGTCGTTGATTTTGTCTTCGGCTGTGGAGGGTCGGCAGCCATCCGCGGTTGGCAGCCTCGGGAGGTGGCCCCACGGCGTAGACGCCGCCACATCAGGACCTCTTGTGTGTTGTTGTGTTGTTGTGTTGTGGTGTGTGTTGTTGTGTTGTGTTGTGTTGTGTGTTGTTGTGTTGTGTTGTGTGTTGTTGTGTTGTGTTGTGTTGTGTGTTGTTGTGTTGGGTTGTGTGTTGTTGGGTTGTGTGTTGTTGTTGTTGTCCCGAGGCAGCCTCGGGAGGTGGCCCCACGGCGTAGACGCCGCCACATCAGGACCTGTTGTGTGTTGTTGTGTTGTTGTGTTGTGGTGTGTGTTGTTGTGTTGTGTTGTGTTGTGTTGTGTGTTGTTGTGTTGTGTTGTGTGTTGTTGTGTTGTGTTGTGTTGTGTGTTGTTGTGTTGGGTTGTGTGTTGTTGGGTTGTGTGTTGTTGTTGTTGTTGTTGTTCCCTAAGCTGCCTGGCCGAACAGCCCCGAGTCCCTGAGAAAGGCCATGGCCACGATCGGGCTTTCCCACAGAGCTGTGTTGTGTTGTGTGTTGTTGTGTTGTGATGTACTGTGTTGTGCTGTGTTGTGTTGTGTGTTGTTGTGTTGTGATGTGATGTGTTGTGCTGTGCTGTGCTGTTTGGTTGTGTGGTGTTGTTGTGTTGTGTTGGTGTGTGTTGTGTGTGTGGTTGTGGTGTTTGGTGTGGTGTGGTGTGGTGTGGTGTGGTGTTGTGTTGTGTTGTGATGTGATGTGATGTGATGTGATGATATGATGTGATGTGATGTGTTGTGCTGTGTTGTGTTGTGTTGTGTGTTGTTGTGTTGTGTTGTTGTGTTGTGTTGTGTTGTGTGTTGTTGTGTTGTGATGTATTGTGTTGTGTGTTGTTGTGTTGTGATGTATTGTGCTGTGTTGTGTTGTGTTGTGTGTTGTTGTGTTGTGTTGTGTTGTGTTGTTGTGTTGTGTTGTGTGTTGTTGTGTTGTGATGTATTGTGTTGTGTTGTGTTGTGTTGTGATGTATTGTGCTGTGTTGTGTTGTGTTGTGTTGTGTTGTGTTATGTGTTGTTGTGTTGTGATGTATTGTGTTGTGTTGTGTGTTGTTGTGGTGTTGTGCTGTGTTGTGCTGTGTTGTGTGTTGTTGTGTTGTGTTGTGTTGTGTTGTGTGTTGTTGTGTTGTGATGTATTGTGTTGTGCTGTGTTGTGTTGTGTTGTGTTGTGTTGTGTGTTGTTGTGTTGTGATGTGATGTGATGTGATGTGTTGTGTTGTGTTGTGTGTTGTTGTGTTGTGTGTTGTTGTGTTGTGTGTTGTTGTGTTGTGTTGTGTTGTGTTGTGTTGTGATGTGTGTTGTGTTGTGTTGTGTGTTGTTGTGTTGTGTTGTGTGTTGTTGTGTTGTGATGTGATGTATTGTGTTGTGTGTTGTTGTGTTGTGTGTTGTTGTGTTGTGATGTATTGTGTTGTGTGTTGTTGTGTTGTGATGTATTGTGTTGTGTTGTGTTGTGTTGTGTTGTGTGTTGTTGTGTTGTGATGTATTGTGCTGTGTTGTGTTGTGTTGTGTTGTGATGTGTTGTGTGTTGTTGTGTTGTGTTGTGTTGTGTGTTGTTGTGCTGGGTTGTTGTGTTGTGTTGTGCGTTGTTGTGCTGTGTTGTGTTGTGTTGTGCGTTGTTGTGTTGTGTTGTGTTGTGTTGTTGTGTTGTGATGTATTGTGTTGTGCTGTGTTGTGTTGTGTGTTGTTGTGTTGTGATGTATTGTGCTGTGCTGTGTTGTGCTGTGTTGTGTGTTGTTGTGTTGTGTTGTGCTGTGCTGTGCTGTGTTGTTGTGTTGTGTTGTGCTCTGTTGTGTAGTTGTGTTGTGTTGTGTTGTGTGCTGTTGTATTGTGTTGTGTTGTGTTGTTGTGTTGTGTTGTGTGTTGTTGTGTTGTGCTGTATTGTGTTGTGTTGTGTTGTTGTGTTGTTGTTTTGTGTGTTGTTGTGTTGTGTTGTGTTGTGTTGTTGTGGTGTGTGTTGTTGTTTTGTGTGTTGTTGTGTTGTGTGTTGTGTTGTGTTGTGATGTATTGTGCTGTGCTGTGTTGTGTTGTGCGTTGTTGTGTTGTGTTGTGTTGTGTTGTTGTGTTGTGATGTATTGTGTTGTGCTGTGTTGTGTTGTTCTGTGCTGTGTTGTGCTGTGCTGTGATGTGTTGTGCTGTGTTGTGTTGTGTTGTGTGTTGTTGTGTTGTGTTGTGCTGTGTTGTTGTGTTGTGTTGTGTTGTGTTGTGTGTTGTTGTGTTGTGATGTATTGTGCTGTGCTGTGTTGTGTGTTGTGTTGTGCTGTGTTGTGCTGTGCTGTGTTGTGTTGTGTTGTGTTGTTGTGTTGTGTTGTGTTGTGTTGTGTGTTGTTGTGTTGTGATGTACTGTGTTGTGCTGTGTTGTGTTGTGTGTTGTTGTGTTGTGATGTGATGTGTTGTGCTGTGCTGTGCTGTGCTGTGCTGTGTTGTGTTGTGTGTGGTGTGGTGTGGTGTGGTGTGGTGTGGTGTTGTGTTGTGTTGTGTTGTGATGTGATGTGATGTGATGTGATGTGTTGTGCTGTGTTGTGTTGTGTTGTGTGTTGTTGTGTTGTGTTGTTGTGTTGTGTTGTGTTGTGTGTTGTTGTGTTGTGATGTATTGTGTTGTGTTGTTTGTGTTTTGTATTGTGCTGTGTTGTGTGTGTTGTGTTGTGTGGTTGTTGTGTTGTGTTGTGTTGTTGTGTTGTGATTTGTGTTGTTGTGTGTTGTGATTGTATTGTGTTTTGTTGTGTTGTGTGTTGTGACGTGATGTGCTGTGTTTGTTTGTTTGTGTTTTGTTGTGTTTTTGTGTATGTGTTGTGTTGTGTGTGTTATTTGTTTTGTTGTGTGTTGTGTGTTGTTGCTGTGTGGTTGTGTTGTGTTATGTTTGCTGTGTTGTGTTGTTTTTGCTGTGTTGTGTTTGCTGTGCTGTGTTGTGTTGTTTTGTGTTTGCTGTGTTGTGTTGTGTTGTGTTGTGTTGTGTGTTGTTTTGTTGTGTTTGATGTGATGTGTTGTGTATGTTGTTGTTTGTGTTGTTGTGTTGTGTGTGTTTGTGTTGTGGTTTGTTGTTGTTGATGTTGTGTGGTTGTGATGTGTGTTGTTTGTGTTGTTGTGTTGTGTGTTGTTGTGTTGTGATGTATTGTGTTGTGTGTTGTGTTGTTTTTGTTTTTGTTGTGTTTTTATTGTGTTGTGTTTTTTTGTGTTGTGATGTATTGTGTTGGTTGTGTTGTGTTTTTTTGTGTTGTGTGTTTTTGTGTTGTGTATTGTATGTGTTGTTTGTGTTGTGTTGTTTGTGTTTGTTTTTTTGTTGTTTTTATGTGTTTTATTGTTGTGTGTGTTTTGTTTTGTTTTGTTTGTGTGTGTTGTTGTGCTGGGGTTGTTGTGTTGTGTTGTGTTGTTTGCTGTTGTTGTGTGTGTGTTGTGTTGTTGTGTTGTGTTGTTTTTGTTTGTTTTTGTGTTTTGTTGAGTTTGTGTTGTGCTGTGTTGTGTTGTTGTTTTTTTGTGTTGATGTATTGTGCTGTTGCTTTTTTTTCTGTTTGTGTTTTTTGTTGTGTTTTGTTGTTTGTGCTGTGCTGTGCTGTGTTGTTGTGTTGTGCTCTGTTGTGCTAGTTGTGTTGTGTTTTTTGTTTTGTTGTGTGTGTTTTTGTATTGGTTCTGTGTTTGTGTTTTGTTTTGTTTGTGGTTTGTGTTTGTGTTGTTATTTTGTGTTGTTGTTTTGTGTTGTTTTTGTGTTGTTTTTGTGTTGTTGTTTTGTTGTTTTGTGTGTATGTTGTGTTGTTGTTTTTGTTGTGTATTGTGTTTTGTTGTGTGTTGTTTGTTGTGTTGTGTTGTGTTGTGTTGTGTTTGTTGTGTTGTGTTTTTGTTGTGTTGTGATGTATTGTGTTGTGTTGTGTTGTGTGTTGTTGTGTTGTGATGTATTGTGATGTGTTGTGTTGTGTTGTGTGTTGTTGTGTTGTGATGTATTGTGCTGTGTTGTGTATTGTTGTATTGTGTTGTGTGTTGTTGTGTTGTGATGTATTGTGTTGTGTTGTGTTGTGTTGTGTTGTTGTGTTGTGTTGTTGTGTTGTGTAGCGTTGTTGTGTGGTGTAGCGTTGTGTTGTGTTGTTGTGTTGTGTAGCGTTGTTGTGTGGTGTAGCGTTGTGTTGTGTTGTGTTACATTGTGTGAAGTGCTGTGTTGCGTCGTGATGTGATGTGATGTGTTGTGTTACATTGTGTTGTGTAGCGTTGTTGTGTGGTGTAGCGTTGTGTTGCGTTGTGATGTGATGTAATGTATTGTGCTGTGTTGTGCTGCGTCGTGTTGTGTTGTGTTACATTGTGTGGTGAAGTGCTGTGTTGCGTCGTGCTGTGATGTGATGTGTTGTGTTGTGTTGTGTTGTGTAGCGTTGTTGTGTGGTGTAGCGTTGTGTTGTGTAGCGTTGTTGTGTGGTGTAGCGTTGTTGTGTTGTGTAGCGTTGTTGTGTGGTGTAGCGTTGTGTTGTGTTGTGTTGTGTTGCGTTGTGTGGTGAAGTGCTGTGTTGCGTCGTGCTGTGATGTGATGTGTTGTGTTACATTGTGTTGTGTTGTTTAGCGTTGTTGTGTGGTGTAGCGTTATGTTGTGTTGCGTTGTTGTGTTGTGTTACATTGTGTAGTGTAGCGTTGTTGTGTGGTGTAGCGTTGTGTTGTGTTGCGTTGTTGTGTTGTGTTACATTGTGTAGTGTAGCGTTGTTGTGTGGTGTAGCATTGTGTTGTGTAGCGTTGTTGTGTGGTGTAGCGTTGTTGTGTTGTGTAGCGTTGTTGTGTGGTGTAGCGTTGTTGTGTTGTGTAGCGTTGTTGTGTGGTGTAGCGTTGTGTTGTGTTGCGTTGTTGTGTTGTGTTACATTGTGTTGTGTAGCGTTGTTGTGTAGTGTAGCGTTGTTGTGTTGTGTAGCGTTGTTGTGTGGTGTAGCGTTGTGTTGTGTTGTGTTACATTGTGTTGTGTTGCGTTGTTGTGTTGTGTTACATTGTGTAGTGTAGCGTTGTTATGTTGTTTTTCATTGTGGAGTATAGCGTTGTGTTTCGTTTTATTGTGCAGTGTAGCATTGCGTTGCATTGTTGTAAATGGTTGAAGTTGTGAAGGTAGATTAATAATATGTGTGGGGGTTACTGAACACATTAGTTACCCCTTCTGTACCGGCCACGACTTTTTAATAATGTGTGGGGGTTACTGAACACATTAGTTACCCCTTCTGTACCGGCGACGACTTTTGAATAATGTGTGGGGGTTACTGAACACATTAGTTACCCCTTCTGTACCGGCGACGACTTTTGAATAATGTGTGGGGGTTACTGAACACATTAGTTACCCCCTTCTGTACCGGCCACGACTTTTTAATAATGTGTGGGGGTTACTGAACACATTAGTTACCCCTTCTGTACCGGCGACGACTTTTGAATAATGTGTGGGGGTTACTGAACACATTAAGTTAACCCCTCGTTTACCGGCGACGACTTTGAAATAATGTGTGGGGGTTACTGAACAGCATTAAGTTTACCCCTTCTGTCCAGGCCACGACTTGAGGGGAAACACCAGGTGTTCTTGATTTAATAGCTGTTATGTGTGGGGGTTACTTGAACACATTAGTTACCCCTTCTGTACCGCGGCGGACGACCTTTTTGAATAATGTTGTGGGGGCTTTACTGAACACATTAGTTTACCCCTTCTGTACCGCGGCGACGACTTTTGAATAATGTGTGGGGGTTACTGAACACATTAGTTACCCCCTCTGTACCGGGGACGACTTTTTAATAATGTGTGGGGGTTACTGAACACATTAGTTACCCCCTCTGTACCGGGGACGACTTTTTAATAATGTGTGGGGGTTACTGAACACATTAGTTACCCCTTCTGTACCGGCGACGACTTTTGAATAATGTGTGGGGGTTACTGAACACATTAGTTACCCCTTCTGTACCGGCGACGACTTTTGAATAATGTGTGGGGGTTACTGAACACATTAGTTACCCCTTCTGTACCGGCGACGACTTTTGAATAATGTGTGGGGGTTACTGAACACATTAGTTACCCCTTCTGTACCGGCGACGACTTTTGAATAATGTGTGGGGGTTACTGAACACATTAGTTACCCCCTTCTGTACCGGCCACGACTTTTTAATAATGTGTGGGGGTTACTGAACACATTAGTTACCCCCTCTGTACCGGGGACGACTTTTTAATAATGTGTGGGGGTTACTGAACACATTAGTTACCCCCTCTGTACCGGCCACGACTTTTTAATAATGTGTGGGGGTTACTGAACACATTAGTTACCCCTTCTGTACCGGCCACGACTTTTTAATAATGTGTGGGGGTTACTGAACACATTAGTTACCCCCTTCTGTACCGGCCACGACTTTTTAATAATGTGTGGGGGTTACTGAAAGCACATTAGTTTACCCCCTTCTGTAGTACCCCGGCGGCGACCGACTTTTTGAATACGGTGTGGGGGTTAATGAACACAAATTAGTTACCCCTTCTGTACCGGCCACCGACTTGTTTAATAATGTGTGGGGGTTTAATGAACACATTAGTTACCCCCCTTTCCTGTACCGGCGAACGACTTTTGAATAATTTTGTGGGGGTTACGGAACACATTCGTTACCCTCCTTTCCTGTACCGGCCACGACTTTTTAATAATGTGTGGGGGTTACTGAACACATTAGTTACCCCCTTCTGTACCGGCCACGACTTTTTAATAATGTGTGGGGGTTACTGAACACATTAGTTACCCCTTCTGTACCGGCCACGACTTTTTAATAATGTGTGGGGGTTACTGAACACATTAGTTAACCTTACCCACCTCTGTACCGGGGACGACTTTTTAATAATGTGTGGGGGTTACTGAACACATTAGTTACCCCTTCTGTACCGGCGACGACTTTTGAATAATGTGTGGGGGTTACTGAACACATTAGTTACCCCCTTCTGTACCGGCCACGACTTTTTAATAATGTGTGGGGGTTACTGAACACATTAGTTACCCCCTTCTGTACCGGCCACGACTTTTTAATAATATGTGGGGGTTACTGAACACATTAGTTACCCCCTTCTATACCGGCCACGACTTTTTAATAATGTGTGGGGGTTACTGAACACATTAGTTACCCCCTTCTGTACCGGCCACGACTTTTTAATAATATGTGGGGGTTACTGAACACATTAGTTACCCCTTCTGTACCGGCCACGACTTTTTTTACTAATGTGGTGGGGGTTACTGCCCACATTAGTTAACCCCCTTACTGTTACCGGCCACGACTTTTTAATAATGTGTGGGGGTTACTGAACACATTAGTTACCCCCTTCTGTACCGGCGACGACTTTTTAATAATGTGTGGGGGTTACTGAACACATCAGTTACCCCTTCTGTACCGGCCACGACTTTTTAATAATGTGTGGTGGGTTTACTGAAGCACATTAGTTTTACCCCCTTCTGTAACCGGCCACGACTTTTTTAATAATGTGTGGGGGTTACTGAACACATTAATTACCCCCTTCTGTACCGGCCACGACTTTTTAATAATGTGTGGGGGTTACTGAACACATTAATTACCCCCTTCTGTACCGGCCATGACTTTTTAATAATGTGTGGGGGGTTCCTGAACACATTATTTACCCCACTTCCTGTACCGGCGAGCACTTTTTAATAATGTGTGGGGGTTCCTGAACACAGCAGTTACCCCTACTGTACCGGCCACGGCTTTTTAATAATGTGTGGGGGTTCCCTGAACACAATTAGTTCCCCCCTTCTGTACCGGCCACGACTTTTTTAATAATGTGTGGGGGTTACCTGAACACATGTAATTACCCCCCTTCTGTAACGGCCCTTGGCCTTTTTAATAATGTGTGGGGGTTACTGAACACATTAGTTACCCCTTCTGTACCGGCCACGACTTTTTAATAATGTGTGGGGGTTACTGAACACATTAGTTACCCCTTCTGTACCGGCCACGACTTTTTATGTACCGGCCACGACTTTTTATGTACCGGCCACGACTTTTTATGTACCGGCCACGACTTTTTAATCTTACTCTACTTATATGTAGACGATTTTGTGTAGTTTAAGAAGAGTTTGCGGTAGTAAAAGGGGTTAAGGAGGGTGACCTGCTTTTTTGTCTACTTTTCTCTCTTTCTCTGGCTTGTATCCATTCGGCCCCATTCAGCCTACTGTTTTAAGACATTTATCCTCATCCAGGTGTCGATTTTTTCCTGGCGAGCGGTAGCGAGCCAGCATATTTGTTAAAATTGTTTTTGCACAGCAGGCTCATTTGTACTTTTTTTCGCTAGAAACATGTCTGCGTCGAAGCCGGATTTCCTCCATAACATTGCTGGCCTCGCTTCCGCTTCAGCCAGGAAGAATTCGACACCTGAATTGGGATAAACGTCTTAAAACAGTACGCTGAATGGGGCCGCAAACTACCCAAGCCAGAGAAAAGGAGTGAACAAAAGCAGGTCACCCCCCTTAAGCAGGTCACCCCCCTTAAGCAGGTCACCCCCCTTAAGCAGGTCACCCCTCTTAAGCAGGTCACCCCCCTTCAGCAGGTCACCCCCCTTAAGCAGGTCACCCCCCTTAAGCAGGTCCCCCCCCTTCAGTGAGATAGTTCGTAACCTGTTATTAACTACTAGAAGCTCTTTATGTACTGAACAAAACTTCTAGTAGTAGCCAAACCAAACTTATAAGCACGGCACCGGCACAGAAGGGGTTAAGGAGGCCAGGTAAACAACATGGCCGCTACTGTAAACCACAATAACTCAAGCCTCCTCCAAGAATCCTTAGTCAGCAAAAGTGGCTCCATTATAGATTAGGTGGGTAGCTGGAAGGCCTCCTGACAGTGGTGGTGATACACTAAGGGATAGTTACGTTTATATTTAGTATAATA
>CM064542.1:3131277-3139218 GCA_032716605.1 Paralithodes platypus | reverse complement strand
CCTCAACATTTGGATTAATTGAAACTCCGCTTAGACAAAATATCTCGCATCAAAACCCGTCGAGTAGACTGCGTTTGTAAATTAATAACTTTATGTTATCCTCCCCTACATTTACTAACATCCCATCTGTCCCCGACTATCTTTAACAATTCCTAATCCCGCCTGCCACGGACCATTAGTTTCCAGGGCAGTCGTTTGTTCCTTTCCCCACTTTTCCTGTATTCACCCACTCTAACCCACTGTTTGGAAACTTGATCCTCAGTGTTTTTGGATGACAAGCAGTCCTATGAAGGGTCACTAGACCTGTTGTTGCTTGGATTTCCTTTGTAACTCCTATCGTACTCATCACTGTCTGGGTCCATAAGCATCTTAGGAGTTCAACATTTTGCAACAGCTATTTCGGTTATCCTTCGTTCATCTATCATCAGTCTAGATTTCGTATACCAGTGCAAAATATTCCAGAAATAGATTGCCTAAATACCAATTTGTGATTCTTTCTGAACTGTTGACTAACACCCGCTCTCGTGTGATACCGGGGTACACATACACTATACTCGGTTTTTACCCAGCTGGCGGTAAATTGACCCACATTTTGCGAGTTCTCAGAGCTATCACGAAAGTTGGAGCCGTTGAACATTCAGATTTTATAGCTAGAACTGCAATCATCAGTGTAAGGTTTCTGAAGGATAAATTGGGATGTTGAATTGGGTTTTATGTATTATATAACATTGAGACTAACTTACGATCCGTATATTCGCTGTAAAGCTTGCATTTAAATATCGTTGTCTACAGCTCCAACTTCCTTATAGCCTGAAACTCGCAAGTGATCAATTGGTATGTCTTCAGCTTGATTACCTGCTAAGGGATTAAATTTACCGTCAGATGAAAAGATATACCGGTATATATATATATATATATATATATTATATAAATATATTTATATATATATATATATATATATATATATATAATATATATACCGGTATATATATATTTTTTTTTTTTTTTTTTTTTTTTTTCAATGAATAACTCAACTGAAGCATAAAGCGTTCCCTCTTAAAGGAGTTGCCGGTACCGTAGTCAAATTTAAAGCACACTTACCATGCGTAGCCAATGACGGGAACACGCTCGATTATCATCCCAAATCCACAACAAATCTGAAATGAAATAGGTGAATAATTATTAATATATTTATCCACACATTCATCCTCAGTTCAAGCATACCATTCTAGGAGTATTATCCACACATTCATCCTCAGTTCAAGCATACCATTCTAGGAGTATTATCCACACATTCATCCTCAGTTCAAGCATACCATTCTAGGAGTATTATCCACACATTCATCCTCAGTTCAAGCATACCATTCTAGGAGTATTATCCACACATTCATCCTCAGTTCAAGCATAACCATTCTAGGAGTATTATCCACACATTCATCCTCAGTTCAAGCATTAACCATTCTAGGAGTATTATCCCACCACATTCATCCTCAGTTCAGCATACCATTCTAGGAGTATTATCCACACATTCATCCTCAGTTCAAGCATACCATTCTAGGAGTATTATCCACACATTCATCCTCAGTTCAAGCATACCATTCATCCTCAGTTCAAGCATACCATTCTAGGAGTATTATCCACACATTCATCCTCAGTTCAAGCATACCATTCTAGGAGTATTATCCACACATTCATCCTCAGTTCAAGCATACCATTCTAGGAGTATTATCCACACATTCATCCTCAGTTCAAGCATACCATTCTAGGAGTATTATCCACACATTCATCCTCAGTTTTCAGCATACCATTCTAGGAGTATTATCCACACATTCATCCTCAGTTTCAAGCATACCATTCTAGGAGTATTATCCACACATTCATCCTCAGTTCAAGCATACCATTCTAGGAGTATTATCCACACATTCATCCTCAGTTCAAGCATACCATTCATCCTCAGTTCAAGCATACCATTCTAGGAGTATTATCCACACATTCATCCTCAGTTCAAGCATACCATTCTAGGAGTATTATCCACACATTCATCCTCAGTTCAAGCATACCATTCTAGGAGTATTATCCACACATTCATCCTCAGTTCAAGCATACCATTCTAGGAGTATTATCCACACATTCATCCTCAGTTCAAGCATACCATTCTAGGAGTATTATCTGATACAAAGATACAGTATAGTCGGCCTAATAAGTCATGTATCGGCACCAAGTATGTTTTGATCAATAATTGGTATCGGCAATATATATAAGCTTCATTTCTTCATATCGAGTGAAATATAGAATCATCTTCCTACACTTACCCACCCTATTCAACATCTGACAGACATTAATACAACACAGAGCGAGCCAAACGTAATGACAGCTGGGACATGACTTATTAGCGCGACTGTACTCGAAGATAAACACCACTTTATTGACTTTACTATCACAAAGACACAAGTCAACCATCTACACTCCAAAATGTGTGTTTGATTAGCGGTAAGGTAGGTATGTATGTGTGTCTGTATGTGTGTATGTATGTACTCAGGCCCATTCCCAACTTTTCCTTTTTTTTCGGGGGTGGCCGACTCAAGACAGAGCCCGAATAGGGACAGCACAACAGCAAGTGTTATAATAGCTTGTATATTTCTTCGTTTTTCATGATACTCAGAACACTTTCGTCCGAACTGTTTGAAAATGTTTTGTTATATGCGTATGATTAATGTTTTGTTATATGCGTATGATTAATGTTTTGTTATATGCGTATGATTAATGTTTTGTTATATGCGTATGATTAATGTTTTGTTATATGCGTATGATTAATGTTTTGTTATATGCGTATGATTAATGTTTTGTTATATGCGTATGATTAATGTTTTGTTATATGCGTATGATTAATGCGTTCTGCTTCAATGACATTACCGAAACTTTCTAAATTGCGCGACCAGTTTCGTCACAGTCTAAGTACAAATGGCAACTCTCTACAAAGTATTCACATTTGATTTCACCAACCCACCGATTAATTTCCAAATAAACCTAAATAATGAAATC
This sequence comes from Paralithodes platypus, assembly GCA_032716605.1. Classification (NCBI taxonomy): domain Eukaryota; kingdom Metazoa; phylum Arthropoda; class Malacostraca; order Decapoda; family Lithodidae; genus Paralithodes; species Paralithodes platypus. The sequence goes on along the minus strand of CM064542.1, from coordinate 3,136,176 downwards.
CATGAAAGTAATTAATACATGAGGTACTCCAAGGACTCGAACCTAGGACACTCACGCCGAAATTCCGCACACTAAGCACTAGGCTATCAAGACAGTTAAAGGTGTATTATGCCTAAGTCTTCGATATAGTATTCATTTAACCCTTTCAAGCTCCAATACGCGTTTCTGTTCTATTTCTGGCTACTATTAGACGATTTTACTCAGATTAGTAACGGTATATGGAAGTCAAAGGGTTGATTGAGATAGTATTTACCCTTTTAATACCCACAGATCCTTCCTAAGCTGCATAAAATCGTCTAATGGTAGCCAAATGTATACTGCTAAAACGCGTCAGAGCTTCAAAGGGTTAATCCAAGCATGTACGGTCGCGCTAATAAGTCATGTCCCAGCTGTCATTACGTTTGGCTTGCTCTGTGCCGTATTAATGTCTGTCAGATGTTGCATAGGGTGGGTAAGTGTAGGAACATGTTTGTATATTTCACTCGATATGAAGAAATGAAGCTTAGATATTGCCGATACCAATTATGGATCAAAACATAAAATTATACTTGATGCCGACACATGACTTATTAGCGCGACTGTACATATTCCCAAGTTTTCGTATAGTGCATTAGTTTTATATATTATATAAGTAGGTACCCGACAAAGTGGCGCCCCAGTTCTTAACCCCTTCTGTACCGGCGACGTCTTTTTCATTTTATTCTAGCAATATTTAGTCGATTACGTGCAGCTTAGGAAGGATCTGTGGTCTCGAGCAAGGCCAAGGCCATAAACGAGCGCCCCCACAAAATCCTCCCTGCTTACCACTAACAAAACCCGGGTGACCGAAGCCACTCCAAGGCAGGGAGCTGAGGAGGGTGCGGAAACGCCCGGGAAACCAAAGCCCCACCCAAGGCCCTGTGCCCCTCAGCAATTATGAAGGGAAAGTTGAGGGGTAAGGGAAAAATGTGACGCTTTGGCTCCCAATCTGCCAACTTCTAGGTTGGCAGTAGGGAGGTCAATCCACGGAAAAGACGCCGTCACTTGAGATCTAGAAGATATATAAGTAAAAGGAACAGTCAGAGTAAGCTATGGGTATGGCAGAGATCGCTCAGTTCTCACTCTGATAGACCAGCCCATCACCACATGACTAGAACCCAATCCTCTCAGCATCAGCTAGGAAAGGCCCTAGAAAGCCGCCTTTGGTGGGGGGGATAGCTCCCCTATTTCAACTCCTTTCGGGGTTGGGCACCCGCCATCTGTGGTAGGTACAAGGATTGGTTGAGATAGTTTGAAGTCTTATTATATTACTAGAGGTCCTTCCTAAGCTTAAGGGGAGGTTTTTAGTTTGGTCCCTAGATATCCTTCAAGCTTAAGATTACACCCCCTTGAGCCCCTTTCAAGATAAATTTGTACATTTTTCGGTAGAAAAATGTCCCGGCTGAAAGCCGGTTCCCCTTAAATTACAGGCTCGTTATCGCTCGCCAGGATAAAATCGACACCTAAATGGCACGAAAGGTTTTAAAATTGACAGAAATGGGTTGAAAGTTCTTAAAATCGTCAAAATAATGGGGCAATCGTCTTAAAATTGGAAAAACAACGGGGCTAAACATGAGGGAGAAAGGAGTCAAGCAAAAAATCCCTCCAGTGGAGATCTCCCCTTAATAATACCATCGTCTAATAGTTGCCAGAATATGATGAAGAGGACGTCCCCTGGTACTGAAGGGGTTAACCCAAGATCGTGTAGCTGAACTAAGGAGGATAAATGGCCGGGGCAGGGAGGGGAGGGGAGGGGAGGGGGGGGAGAGGGGGTTACAAGGAAAGCGTACAGTCAACTCGGTTAAGGGGAGGTTTTTAGTTAGTTCCCTAGACTTCCATGAAGCTTAAAACTACACCCCCTAGACCCCCTTTCAAGATAAATGTGTACATTTTTCGGTAGAAAAATGTCCAGGCCAAAGGCCGATTCCTCTTAAAATACAGGCTCGCTATCGCTCGCCAGGAAAAAATCTACAGCTAAATGGAACGAAAAGTCTTAAAATGGACAGAAATGGGGCGAAAGTTCATAAAATAATCCAACTAATGGGGCGAACGTCTTAAAATTTCAAAAGCAATGGTGCTAAACATGAGGGAGAAAGGGGTCCAGAAAAAAAAAAGTCCCTCAAGTGGAAATCTCCCCTTAACCCGTAGAGTCTCATAATATTATTTAGGATAATTTAACACTCCACGAGCGGGTAGGTCGGTAACTTCAACTACCGTACCTGCCAAGCGGGTGGTTTTACCCTAAACGAGCTTGTTTCCGTGCTCTTTTTCATGCATAAACAAGAGCCAGAGCGTAATACAATTATGTATCCCTGAAAGGGCGTTAATTGAGCTATCCAATGACACCAGAACCATCCTTCTACGATCACGGGTTGTCTTGCAACGATCGTGCAACACGAAGGAAAAATCCCTAAAATACGGTAATTTCCTGACATATTTCCCGGTCTAGGGAGGCAGTGAGTGTGGAGGTGGGCCCAGTGCCGGCGCGGGAGCCGTGCCGAACGGTCAGAGTCAACCTACGCTCCTCCCACCGCTCGGACTCTCTCTCAGAGCCAATTATGTGCTCAAAATTGCTACCGACTTAAGGGGGTCCCCGCCACATTGTCCTTTATTCTCTAGACCTCCTTAAGTCGGGCCCCGCCAATAAGGGGTTAAAGCTTAAAAGTTAATGTATAAAATAAATGTGCAACATGTAAAGTGGATAAAGGGATGCATCAATAAATATAAAGCAATACTGTTTCCTACAACAATCTGAAAAATGATATTTGCATAACTACAATCTCTGAAACTCTACGGATTAAACGTGTTAACTCTTCAGTCAACTCGTTTAATCCGCAGAGTCTCTGACATTTTAGTTATGTAATTATATTGTGTTCAGATTGCTGTAGTAAACTGTATTGCTTATATATTGTGTTCAGATTGCTGTAGTAAACTGTATTGCTTATATATTGTGTTTAGATTGCTGTAGTAAACTGTATTGCTTATATATTGTGTTCAGATTGCTGTAGTAAACTGTATTGCTTATATATTGTGTTTAGATTGCTGTAGTAAACTGTATTGCTTATATATTGTGTTTAGATTGCTGTAGTAAACTGTATTGCTTATATATTGTGTTTAGATTGCTGTAGTAAACTGTATTGCTTATATATTGTGTTTAGATTGCTGTAGTAAACTGTATTGCTTATATATTGTGTTTAGATTGCTGTAGTAAACTGTATTGCTTATATATTGTGTTTAGATTGCTGTAGTAAACTGTATTGCTTATATATTGTGTTTAGATTGCTGTAGTAAACTGTATTGCCATCCGGGTGGATGGGACTCGTCAGCCTTGGTCGGCAACCTGTCTAGGGGAGTAAACCTTATACAAATCAGTACTGCTATCTTAGGGTGAAGTAGGTTAGTGGATGGATTAACCGCACACCACTGTAGAAAAATAGTGCTAAAAAATACATAAAAGGCCTCGGAGTCAGACGGACCCTAAATTGAGTGGTCAATCCTGTAAGTCCTTCAGTAAACTGGCATGGGTTGTCCTTCTTACAGGGGATAGGTCCGCTTGGGGGTATTTTGTGTATGGCCACACCCATTAAGGGGAGTAAGGCGTCTGGCAATATATATATATATATATATATATATATATATATATATATATAAATATATATACATATATATATATATATATATATATATATATATATAATATATATAAATATATAGTATATATATATATATATACTATATAAATATATATATATATATATACATATATATATATATATATTATATATATATATATATATATATATATATATATATATATATATATATATATATATACAGCGGTCACGAATCATTTCCCCATAGGGTATTCCTATATTATTTGATCTGCAGCTGTACGTGGTAACCCAGGTTCGAATCCCGGTGGATCACATGTTTGCTTTCATTATTTTTTGGGAGGTGTTTGGTGTTGGAGTGAAATAAACAAAATTAGATTCTTCAGCTCTCTCTTGCAAATACACAGGAATTCCCTATGGGGAAATGTTTCGCAACCGCTATATATATATATATATATATATATATATATATATATATATATATATATATATATATATATATATAGTATATGTATTATATATATACCAAAGAGAGAGAAGAGAGAGAGAGAGAGAGAGAGAGAGAGAGAGAGAGAGAGAGAGAGAGAGAGAGAGATGCAACACAAACAAAACACTATTTTTCACACACACACACACACACACACACACACACACACACACACACACACACACACACACACACACACACACACACACACACACACACAGGAAGCACCTCTAGGAACCATAGGGGTATCATCACTCCCAATTAACTTTATCACTCCCAAAATAACTTTCTAAAACTGGATTAAAAACATCGGTAATATTTTATGGTGTGACAGCCGTGAGACCCAAGGTTTTGTGTGTGGCCTACAGAAGGGTCATATCACATAATACATTGGTATATATATGTCTGTGCTGTCGGAAATGTATTATAAGGGAGTTTTGACCCCCCCCCCCCCTTACAGGTAAAATACACGAGAATGTCAATAAGTCCTGCGAATTCTGTATCCCACGACAAAGGGTTCTTGCCAAATAGAGCTTATTTTTCTCTTTTTATCCTCTTTAATTTAAGGGGCGATCTCCACTTGAGAGATTTTTTTCTTGACTCCTTTCTCCCTCATGTTTAGCCCCATTGCTTTTCTAATTTTAAGACGTTCGCCCCCATTATTTTGACGATTTTAAGAACTTTCGACCCATTTCTGCCAATTTTAACACCTTTCGTGCCATGTAGGTGTCGATTTTATCCTGGCGAGCGATAGCGAGCCTGTAATATAAGAGGAACCGGCTT
>CM064542.1:3121277-3126277 GCA_032716605.1 Paralithodes platypus | reverse complement strand
ACACCTAAATAGCACGAAAGGTCTAAATATTGACGAAGAAATGGGGCGAAAGGTCTTAAAATCGACTAACTAATGGGGGCTAACATCTTAACATCTGAAAAGTAATGGGGTTAAACATGAGGGAGAAAGTGGTCCAGAAAACTGGCAGGTTTTTAGATTGTTGCCTAGACCTCCATCAAGCTTAAAATTACACCCCCTTGACCCCCTTGACCCCCTTGCACTTTAAGTGTGTACCGCGAGCCTGACCTTCGGCCGACACATTTTTCTACCGAACAATGTACAAATTTATCTTGAAGGGAGAGGGTGGGGGGTCAGCTTGATGGCGGTCTAGCGAGGAAACTAAATAATCAATGAAGACATCAATAGACCCAAAAATCACCAGTATTAAATTATTACGGAATACATTGTTATAAAAACAATAATTCCAAATCTACCAGTCCTAAAACACACACACACACACACACACACACACACACACACACACACCCACACCCACACACACACACCCACACCCACACACACCCACTCACACACACACACCCACACCCACACACACACACCCACACCCACCCACACACACACACCCACACACACACACCCACCCACACACACCCACACACACACACACACACACACACACTATATTACTTACACATTATTTCCACCCACCATTATTCCATTATGGACGGGTCTTAAACATAATACAATTTCCCCGGAGTAGGAATTACATATAGGAAGTATTACATATATGAAGTATTACATATATGAAGCGCCAATATATAATGGATCCAATTTGCGGCGATCACAATAATTCTACGTGATGAGATACAAGTTAAAAAAAATATATATTATTATATATATACCGGTATATATATATATATATATATATATATATATATTTTTTTTTTTTTTTTTTTTTTTTGTATATACAATATTGGAAAGACGTGTGATGTGCTTGCTTAGTGTAGTGAAACGGATAGAAGGAGGAGGTGTTTGTGAGAGCTAGCTGGATTACTCTGTGTAGGTGAGACACAAACAGAAACAGTGAGGGAAGCCCGACACTGGATATAGGAGTTCCAGCAACTCCTTATATATACCATGCCTGTGAGGACTCTCCTGGGTACTGCCCTGCTCGATATGGAGGGAGACGGACAGTACGGTAACAGATGGTTCACTTTTTGGGCGAGTTTTGCATGTATTCATTATTTTTGCATGTATTCATTATTTTTCTAGTTTCCTCCCTAGACCTCCATCAAATTTAAAAAAAACATCCATTAGATCCCCCTTCTAGATTAATTTGTACATTTTTCGGTAGAAAAATGTCCCGGCCGAAGGCCGATTTTTCCAACATTACAGGCTCCCTATCGTTCGCCAGGGAAAAAATCGAAACCTAAATAGCACGAAAGGTCTAAATATTGACGTAGAAATGGGGCGAAAGGTCTTAAAATTGACTAACTAATGGGGCAAACATCTTAACATCTGAAAACTAAATAGGGCTAAACATGAGGGAGAAAGTGGTCCAGAAAACCGGCCCAAGATTGGAAGTCAAAGCGTCACATTTTCCCTTTGCCCCTCAACTTTCTCTTCATAATTGCTGAGGGGCACAGGGCCCTGGGTGGGGCTTTGGTTTCCCGGGCATTTCCGCGCCTTCCTCAGCTCCCCGCCATGGAGTGGCTTCGGTCACCCAGGCTTTATTGTGGTCGGCAGGGAGGGTTCTGTGGGGGCGCTCGGTTATGGCCTTGGCCTTGCTCGGGGCCTTGGGGCTGTTCAGCCAGGCAGCTTGGGGAACAACAACAACAACAACAACAACCCCTTCTGTACCGGCGACGTCTTTATCATTTGTGCTAGCTAGATTTAGAGGATTTTCTGCAGTTTAAGAAGGACCTGTGGTAGTACAAAGGGTTAAGTGAGGTGGTTCGACGCCTGTTAAGTGCTGGAGCCTCTTTTGAAACTCAATATAATCGTCAATAGTACCGGTAGCCAGGAATAAGTTAGGAGGACGTCGCCGGCAAAGAAGGGGTTAACAGGAAAACAAGGAAGGGAGAGTAAAGGAAAAGTGGAAAGGATAGCATAGACAGACAGAGATAACGGAGGGAAGGAAGAACGGGTCATTAGAAGGATGGGAAGGAAGGAAGGAAGGATGGGATGGGAGGAAGGAAGGCACAGAGGGGAGGGAGGGTAGGAAGGAAGGCAGGGAGAGTAAAGGAAAAGTGGAAAGGATGACATAGACAGACAGAGATAACGGATAGAAGGAAGGAACAGAAGGGAGGGAGGGAGGGAGGGAGGGAGGGAAGGATAGAAGGAAGGAAGGGATGGGATGGAAGGAAGGAAGGAACAGAGGGGAGGGAGGGTAGGAAGGAAGGCAGGGAGAGTAAAGGAAAAGTGGAAAGGATGACATAGACAGACAGAGATAACGGATAGAAGGAAGGAACAGAAGGGAGGGAGGGAGGGAGGGAAGGATAGAAGGAAGGAAGGGATGGGATGGAAGGAAGGTAGGAACAGAGGGGAGGGAGGGTAGGAAGGAAGGCAGGGAGAGTAAAGGAAAAGTGGAAAGGATGACATAGACAGACAGAGATAAATGGAGGGAAGGAAGATCGGGTGATTAGAAGGATGGAAAGGAAGGAAGGAACAGAAGAATATGGTAAGGGATGGGTAAAAAGGGAGAGATGGGGAGGAAAGGGGAATGGAAGTGAAAGAGGAAGGAAGGAATGAAGAAAGAGAAGGAGGGAATGAAGAAATGGAAGGAAGGAAGGAAGAAGGAAGGAAGGAAGAGATGGAAGGAAAGGAAAGAATGAAGGAAGGGAGAGAAGGAAGGAAACACTGCGGTAGGTAGGTAGGTAGGCCTGGAGCAGTCATGTGGAACAGGTGGGAAGCGTACACACACGCGCGTACATATTACACGCACATGTACACATAACACACACACACACTTACACATACATGTACAAATAGAATACATACATATGCACATGATACATACAAGTATACATAACATACACATACATGTAGAAATAACACACACACACACACACGGTATATAGATAGATAGATACAAAGTTAGATAGGTACAGAGAGAGAGAGAGAGAGTGAGTAAGAGCACGTACACATACACACATAATATATTACATACCGGTACAGTTGTCCACAATAGTTCTGTTCCTCTCCGTGATTTTATACATAGAAATATACTACGCATGACTGAATTACGAGTGTAGGGTCTCCAGCAATTAACCCTCTCCGACATATGACGCGATTTTGAGCCTATTAGGGATACTTTAAAGCCTTTGTTACCATCAGGGGTACTTAGAAACCTTTACTTCAACCTCTGCAGTTGTCTTTGAGTTAGCTGTGGGCAGAAAACTAATTTTGGAGAGGGAATTAATTATAAGAGTGAGAGAACTCTATTTCTTATTGCTAATCTGGCAACCTCTGCGTCATAAATGCGTGAAAGGGTTAACAGGCTTGGACTATCCCACTTAACCATTTTAACTACCACAGATCCTTCTCAAACTGCATAACATCGTCTAAACATAGCTAGAATGAAATTGAATAGACGTCGCTGGTACAGAAGGGGTTAAGCGAAACCACACTCACAATTCCTTCATACTAATTTTACTTTCATAAACAAGATCACGAAGAGGACTAATGTGGGCAACAGTACATATATAAAAAAAAAAAAAAAAAAAAAAAAAAAAAAAAAAAAAAAACACACACACACACACACGTCAGGATCGGATTGGTCCAGTGGTCTAAAGCGCCATGTGCTAATCTCTCAGGCAAGGTTGAGGGTTCGAGTCCCCCAGAATCTGAAAGTTTTTTCGGCAATTCAGATGGAAAAGGATTGTAGTGTGGTCCCTCCCTAGACAAGCTGCTAAACTATCAGTTTGTGTTAGCCTACACGTCAGTCCACCAGTGCATCCGTGTATGTACACTCGACTAAAAAAACAATCTTTACACTAACGCTCTAAACATTCTGGAAGTGGGTCGAAATCTTATGATAATACCTCACAGATAAATGTTTCACCCGATGCATTCCGTTCACACTAGATTATTTACAGCTCACCAGTGTAAGGATTGTTTCTTGGTCGAGTGTACAATAGCGCTAATAAGTCATGTATCAGCTGTCATTACGTTTGGCTCGCTCTGTGCTGTATTAATGTCTGTCAGATGTTGAACAGGGCGGGTAAGTGTAGGAACATGTTTGTATATCTCTGTATATCTCACTCAAAATTAAAAACTTAAGTTTGGATATTGCCGATACCAATTATTGATGATAATATACTTGGTTCCGAGACATCACATATTTGGGCGACTGTACCATGGTGGAAACTGGGGCGTCTCATGGCCGCGTGTGACCTTTATTAAATATTTGAATGTAGACCAAACAGTGTACGGTACTGTACCGGTACTGTACCTAGGTTAACAGTGTACCGGTACTGTACCTAGGTTAACAGTGTACCGGTACTGTACCTAGGTTAACAGTGTAGCGGTACTGTACCTAGGTTAACAGTGTACCGGTACTGTACCTAGGTTAACAGTGTACCGGTACTGTACCTAGGTTAACAGTGTACCGGTACTGTACCTAGGTTAACAGTGTACCGGTACTGTACCTAGGTTAACAGTGTACCGGTACTGTACCTAGGTTAACAGTGTACCGGTACTGTACCTAGGTTAACAGTGTACCGGTACTGTACCTAGGTTAGGGGGGTGACCTGCTTTGGGTTATTTCTGTCCTTTTCTCTCTTTTTCTGGCTTGTATCCATTCGGCGCCATTCAGCCAACTATTTTAAGACGTTTATCCCCATCTAGGTGTCGATTTCTTCCTGGCGAGCAATAGCGAGCCATCATTATATGAAGAAATCCGGCTTCGCCGGAGACATTTTTCTATCGAAAAATGTACAAATTTAGCCTGCTGTCAAACCAAAATAAAAAATATGCTGGCTCGCTACCGCTCACCAGTAAAAAAAATTACACCTGGATGGGGAAAAACGTCTTAAAAC
>CM064542.1:3043777-3116277 GCA_032716605.1 Paralithodes platypus | reverse complement strand
CCCACACATCCATCTCACCATTCTCATCTCATTACGCTCCATTCTGTTACATCCTCTACTTTAACGGCCCATGTTTCTGAGGCATACGTCATTGCACTTCTAACACATGAGGCATACACCTTTCCCTTCAGGGGGAGAGGCATTCTTTTCATGGTCAGGATTGGCATCAATTCTCTGAACTTTCCCCAGCCACACCTAATTCTAGCAACAGTGGCAGCCTCGGCCCCACCACCGGCAGAGATGGTATCTCCTAGGTAACAAAACTTGTTCACCAGCTCCAAAGACTCATTTCCAAAATTCACAGCCACAGGATCATCACTTAACACAAGCTCGCCTTTGCACACTACGCACTCAAATGTCTCTATTTCTGACTTATCCTTCGGCAGGGGTCCCTTTATTCTACTACAGCGCTTACTCCCATGGTGTACCCAACATCGACAGATGCTACATTGAATTGAGTTAACGCCCACTCCCTTTCCACACACTGCACAGGGTATGCACAGCTCTTTTCTCTCTCCTTCCATTTCCAGTACCTCCTCGGAATGGACCGCAAGGTCTCCGAGATACTAACTATGCCTTGTAACTCTGTTCAACTGTAGAACCATATGCTACCAGTACTTCTGAGAAACCTTTTAACCCTTTGAGTACCAGCGACGGCTTTTTAATGTTATTCTTGGCATATTTAGGCACTTTTCTGAAGTTTAGGAAGGATCTCTAGCAATTCTAAAGCTTCGAACTATCTCCATCAACCTTTTTAACTACCACAGATCCTTCCTAAGCTGCATTAAATCGTCTGACTGTAGCTAAACTATATTGTAACAGACGTCGCTGGTACTCAAAGGGTTAAGTATATGGGAATCTACACCGCTAAACAACTTGAGCTCTAAACTTAAAGGGGGATCGCTGTTTTTTGTTATTCTTGCTCTCCTTTTCTCTCTTTCCCTGGCTTGTATCCATTCGGCCCCATTCAGCCAACTGTTTTGAGACGTTTATCCTCATCCAGGTGTCGATTTCTTCCTGGCGAGCGATAGCGAGCCAGCATTGTATGGAGAAATCCGGCTTCCCCGGAGACATTTTTCTATCTAAAAATGTGCAAATTTAGCTTGCTGCCAAAACAAAAATATATATATATATATGCTGGCTCGCTACCGCTCGCCAGGAAAATATTGACACCTGGATGGGGGTAAACGTCTTAAAACAGTAGGCTGAATGGGGCCGAATGAATACAAGCCAAAGAGAGAGGGAGAGAAAGAGAAACAAAGCGAGGTGGGCTGCCTTGGGTTGTATTCATATAGAGACGAAACATCTTATAAACCAGAGAGACTTACAAACTACATGTGAGTACAAAGGAAAACAAGCAACAACAGATGTATTGATCCTTACGAAGCTGCTTGTATTTAAGCTACTTCTATCGGTACTAGTCAATGTGTAAACACACATGTTGGGAGGCTATTCATTTGTAAAGGCAGTTATTAAGGGGAGATCTCCACTCGAGGGATTTTTTTCTTGACCCCTTTCTCCCTCATGTTTAGCCCCATTGCTTTGATATTATAAAACGTTTGCCCCATTAGTTTAGCGATTTTAAGAACTTTCACCCCATATTTGTGCCATCCAGGTGTCAATTTTATCCTGGCGAGCGATAGCGAGCCTGTAATTTAAGAGGAACCGGCCTTCGGCCGGGACATTTTTCTACCGAAAAATGTACAAATATATCTTGAAAGGGACTCAAGGGGGTGTAATTTTAAGCTTGATGGAGGTCTAGGGAAGAAACTAAATACCTCCCCTTAAAGTAGAGGTTAAGGGGGAATGGGCGTATTTATTTGATAATTTGTAAAGGCAGTTAAAGTAGGGGGAATGGGCGTATTTATTTTATTTTTTATTTATTTTTTTTTTTTTTTGGGGGGTAATCTAGTTTCCTTCCTAGACCTCCATCAAGCTTAAGAATACACCCTCCCCCCCCCCCCCAGATTCTCCTTCAAGATAAATGTGTACATTTTTCGATAGAAAAATGTCCCGGCCGGTTCCTCGTAAATACAGGCTTGCTATCGCTTGCCAGGAAAAAATCGAATACTGGAGAATTCGCCCCGCCACGAGTTCGCCCCACTTTGAGAAGTCGCCCCGCCACAAGTTCGCCCCGTTAATGTCCCCCTCCCCCCTAAAGGGGTACTGAAGAATTCCCCCTCTATTCATCTCTCTAACCTAACCTAACCTAACCTAACATACCCTAACTTAAGCTAACCTAACCTAACCTAACCTAACCTAACCTAACCTAACCTAACCTAACCTAACCTAACCTAACCTAACCCAACCTAACCTAACCTAACCTAACCTTACCCTAACTTAAGCTAACCCTACCCTAACCTAACCTAACCTAACCTAACCTAACCTAACCTAACCTAACCTAACCTAACCTAACCTAACCTAACCTAACCTAACCTAACCTAACCTAACCTAACCTAACCTAACCTTACCCTAACTTAAGCTAACCCTACCCTACCCTAACCTAACCTAACCTAACCTAACCTAACCTTACCCTAACTTAAGCTAACCCTACCCTACCCTAACCTAACCTAACCTAACCTTACCCTAACTTAAGCTAACCCTACCCTACCCTACCCTACCCTAACCTAACCTAACCTAACCTAACCTAACCTTACCCTAACTTAAGCTAACCCTACCCTAACTTAACCTAACCCTACCCTACCCTACCCTAACCTAACCCTAGCCTACCCTAACAAATGAGTACAAATGAGTAATGTCCTCAATTCCTTCTTTGCATCAGTTTTCCCTACAGAAGACCTCAGGGGTTGGGGGAGGGATGGAGATAGTGATAAGCTCCAGTGGTGGTGGTGGGGGTGGTGGTGGTGGTGGTGGGGGATAAACGGAGCGAACTCGTTGTCCAAGAGCGGGGCGATTTGGTTTCGGGGCGAGTCCTCCTGTACGGTAACCAAAAAATCGACATCTAAATGGCACGAAAAGTCTTAAAATAGTGACAAAGAAATGGGGCGAAAAGTCTTAAAAATCGCCAGAAGAACCAACCCTCCCCTCTTCACATGTCTGTTTCGTTCTGTGTTGCACTGAAGGTGGTGTGAGTAGCTTTCTCTGGTTGTTACGATTTGAGCGCCGAGTTGGCATTGGGATACAGGCATTTATGGCATTATCGTGTATTTCTGTAGTTAACCTCTTCTATTTAGACGATTTTGTGCAATTTAAGAAGGATCTGTGCTGCTAATAAGGTGTGTGTGTGTGTGAGTGAGCATGAGTGAGTGAAAGAGTGATAAATAGATAGTTGATAGATAGATAGATAGATAGATAGATATAGATAGATAGATAAATAAATAAATAGATAGATATAGATAGATATAGATAAATAGATAGTTGATTGATAGATAGATAGATAGATAGATATAGATAGATAGATAAATAGATATATATAGATAGATAAATAGATAGATAGATAAATAGATATAGATAGATAGATAAATAGATAGATATAGATAGATAAATAGATAGATAGATAAATAGATATAGCTAGATAGATAGATAGATAAATAGATAGATATAGATAGTCAGTCAGTCAGTCATAATTTTATTTCATAAAGACATATACATACACTTTTTACAGAGTTATTTACGTAATCTACATTAAGCTAAAAGTCCTTAGCGCATAGTTGGTTCTGTGTTCTGTACATAAACAATTCTTGATCTGATAGCATTGATATCATTTAGCAATAAGTTAGTAGCCTAAATCCATACTCATGTAGGATTATTTTTTCAACATCCTTTACAAGAAAAGATCCATGTAACATGTAATACATGTTCTTCTCTATAAAACTACATGGCTTTATGAGATTTCTATATACAAATCTTATTTTCATCCAGTTAACCAAATGCCTAAACACCATCAATCCACATTCTCTACAAGCACTGTGGTTGCTCTCCCAGTACTTCATATTCAATATTTTCTGTATTGCCTTGTGGTATCCAATGGAAAACTGCTTAAATGGTATATAACATTTTCTATTATTAAACCAAAGTTCAGCGCCATAAAAATTCAAACAGTAGCTTTGAAATAAATTTAAAAATACTTCAGTACTCGTGTTGCTAAACTTTCTTAAAAGACAATTAAACTCATTGTAAAACTTATTTCTGCATCTTATCATATCCAAGTCATTATTAAGATTACAATCAATTATAAAACCCAAATATTTGTATTCAGAAACAATATTTAATTTGTTATTGTCTAAATATATGAAAGGATTCATTTCCTGTCCATACTTATATTTAAAGATCATACATACTGATTTTGCAGAGTTAATAGATAAGTCTAGTTGTTTAATTTCATGATCCATAATATCTATCAATGTTTGCAGACCTCTAACCGAAGGAGCCAATATTACAAGATCGTCTGCATAGGCGATCACATTGCTGACTTGTAAACCTAGTCTACAGCCTACATTACTTGCAGATAATTTACTTAATAAGTCATCAATATAAATTGAAAACAACAAGGGAGATAAAACCCCACCCTGTCTCACTCCATTTTTCATAGTCCATTCAGTTGAAACTGAATCTTTAAATTTGACAACAACATGTTGGTTTCTGTAAAAGTAAAATAAAATATTAACCAAGAAATTTGGTAAGCCTAGTTTTAAAAGCTTATTTGCAAGTTTGAAATGATTCACCTTATCAAAAGCTTTTGTCAGGTCAATAAAACATGAAAAAACATTAGATCCCTCCGTGGTGTACCTTAAAATAGTTTCCTTGAGAATTAAACATGCAGTAGAAGTAGAATACCTCTCTCTAAATCCATGCTGCCTATCATTTAAACTAACATATCTTAAAATGTTGTACTTCAAGCAGTATTCAAATACCTTCAATAATATTGGCGATAACGTAATTGATCTATAATTATCAAGTGATGTATTATCTTTATACTTATCTTTCAATAAGGGTACCATAATTCCAAAGTTCATTCTTACAGGCATACAACCATGTACAACACAAGAAGAAATCAACTTTGCAATTACTACTATCAATTCGTTTGTACAATACTTTAAATGAAAAGAATGTATATTATCTGGGCCAATACCACAATTGAGGTCAGATATTGCTGTAGATACATCATGACTATTTACCTTACCAAATATTTCACCGTCACGTACATTTTTCACCAATTTATCTACATAAGTAATCATCATTCTGACATTTACAATCATCATATACATGTTTAAACTTATTGGAAAATTTCTCTACAATACATTTTGGGTCACATTCTCCATCTATTTTCATACTTACAAACACTTTATTATTCTTTAATTATCTAACCTCTTTCCAAAATGATTTCAAATTGTTATTAGATAGAGATTGAGCTAACTTATTTGTTCTAATTTGAGACTCATTTTTTTTAACTTGTTTCAATACATTCCTAAAGTCCTTTCTAGACTCCTTCATGTCTTCTAACTCAACTCCTGCAAGTGGACGTCCCCTATTCTTCCAAGTTAAAAACTTACTTCTCGCAAACTTATGCAAATCCTTAATTTCGTCATTCCAACCTGGTATAACTTTATGCTTTTTTAATGGTTCTTTCTTAAACAAAGAAGATGAATTAAGTAACAAACTAATTATACTGTTATAAATTAAATTTAATTCCTTGATATGCTGTTCATTATTACATCTATATACACTGCAGTCCAAGCAATTAAAACTTGATATATCCAATTCACTTAGATAATGATTAATATTTGATTTATATATTTGTAAATTATCCACAATAGACAATTTTTGCCAGTCGATGAATTCTGACGGTTCAATGTGTACATCTACTATACCAACATTACATATGTCAATGTTTAGTTTACATGCCAGGGGAAAGTGATCATAGAGGGCCATATCATACCTTATAGTAATATCATCTATTATTTCGTTTAGACTTTCACTTACTGCTATATGATCAAGCCAACTGGTTGTATTCTTTGCAGGACATAACTATGTAAACGAATCATTCTGCATTGCCTCAACATCACTAAATATAAAGCACTTGCTAATAAATAAATTAATAATATCTTTCCAAAACCTACCTTTAGTTGGACTAGCATTAAAATCTCCTGCAATTAAGACATTGTTGCAGTGTTGTTCAGCTATAAAATTATCAAGAGTGGCTATTGTATTTCTAAATTCATCTAAGGAGTCCTCGTCTTGCTTGTCACAAGGTAGGTATACATTCACTATAAATATTTGTACATCTCTACATTTCATTATAATCCCAATTATTCTTTCATTACAATACACAGAATCAATATTATTACTAAGTGAATTTGTCCATAATATAGCAACACCTTTTGAAGGACGACCCTCTACTATGCCTTCGTTACTCCTATCTTCCACACATGCGATTGCATCAAATGCATCATTGATTGTTCTTAAAACATTTAAGTCTTCTTTCAATAACATTATTTCTTGTAAAAGAATGATATCGTATTCCATAGTCAATAACTTTACTGCCTCAATATTATTTCTTACAGAATTACAGTTATATGATACAATCTTAGCCATTAAGATGTATGTTTAGGTTTATAGTATTTTCTAACAATTACATGGTTCGGCCAACACTCCGGACGTAACAAATCATCCCTCTTACTCATTGCAACAGTTATTTTAAATGACTTCCATTCTCGTTCAAATTTAGATTCAAGCTCGCAGCATTTTACATTATCAATGTTAAATTCATCCGATATATACTTAGTAATATCAACAACGCTAGTGTCACAGTCAGCATTCCCAATGTAAATATCTCCTGATCTTTCAGAGCCTTTAAACCTAGATTGAGTAACGTTTTTTGTTCCTCGTACACCAGCTGGCCTCTTCCACTGCTGATCCATTTTTCTTTGCGGCTGTTAGATAGATAGATAGATAAATAGATAGTTGCTAGATAGATAGATAGATAAATAGATAGTTGCTAGATAGATAGATAGATAAATAGATAGATATAGATAGATAGATAGATAAATATAGATATAGATAGATAAATAGATAGATATAGATAGATAGATAAATAGATAGATATAGATAGATAGATAAATAGAGATAGATACATAGAGATAGAAGATAGATATAGATAGATATAGATAGATATAGATAGATATAGATAAATAGATAGATATAGATAGATATATAGATAAATAGATATATAGATTGATAGATAAATATAGATATAGATAGATAGATAGATAAATAGATAGATAAATAGATAGATAGATAGATAGATAGATAAATAGATAGATATAGATAGATAGATAGATAAAGATATATAGATAGATACATAGATAGATAGATAGATATAGATAGATAGATAAATAGATATAGATAGATAGATAGATAAATAGATAGTTGATAGATAGATACCAGTAGATAAATAGATAGATATAGATATACAGATAAATAGATAGATAGATAGATAGATATAGATAGATAGATAGATAAATAGATACATAGATAGATAAATAGATAGATATGATAAATAGATAATAGATAGATATAGATAGATAGATAGATAAATAGATAGATATAGATAGATAGATAAATAGATAGATATAGATAGATAGATAGATAAATAGATAGATAGATAGATAGATAAATAGATAAATAAATATAGATAGATAGATAGATAAATAGATAGATATAGATAAATAGATAGATAAATAGATAGATATAGATAGATAGATAAATAGATAGATAGATAAATAGATAGATATGATAGATAGATATAGATAGATAGATAGATAAATAGATATAGATAGATATAGATAAATAGATAGATATAGATAGATAAATAGATAGATATAGATAGATAGATAGATAGATATAGATAAATAGATATAGATAAATAGATATATATAGATAGATAGATAGATAAATAGATAGATATATAGATAAATAAATATAGATAGATAGATATAGATAAATTGATAGATATATAGATAAATATAGATATAAATAGATAAATAGATAGATAGATATAGATAAATAGATAGATATAGATAGATAGATAGATAGATAGATAAATATAGATATAGATAGATAGATAGATAGATAAATAGATAGATAGATAGAGAGGGAGGGGGGGGGGGCTATGAACCACAAGTGTTTGCCGTAGTAATAATACACATGACGTCACTTGGTATACAACACCTCACATGCAGACATAACATATCATGATTTATCTTACACCTGCCTATACTCTATGCAAACGCTCGTAGCATACGCAATAAATTTTCAGATTTAGAGGAACTAGTGTTTACTGAAAATTATGATGTGATTGGTATAACAGAATCTTGGCTCAATACAGTAGATAGAGACTTTTTAGCAGAGTATTCACTTCCCGGTTATGTAATGTTTGAGAAAAGCCGAATAAATAAAAATGGAGGTGGCGTTTTATTTTATATCAAAGAAAGTCTTAACGCGACCCTCTTGTCAAAACCTCAAATTGTGAACGTCAACACATCTTTTGTGCTAATAAAAAATAATAAAGGTACAAAAATAATACTTGCATTAATATACAGACCTCCAACTCAATCAGTGCAAACTGACCGAGAAATTTATGAACAAATTGCAGATGTAAGTAACTCACAAGATACCGTATTTTTTGGCGACTTTAATTTACCTGTGACCAAGTGGGGCGATACTCTTACTTCACACTCCGGACATGACTTGTATACGAACTTGCAAGAGAGTTCGCTTTATCAATTTGTTCGAACACCGACCCGTGGTAATAACGTTCTTGACATTGTACTTGCAACAAAAGAAGAATTAATAGAGAATTTGAATGTTGGTGATGAATTCAGTAACAGCGACCATCGTACGATAACTTTCACTTTAAACTTTACTAGTAACGAACCAAATAGTAGCATCGAAAAAGTCCCTAATTTCAAGAAAGCAAACTTTCATAAACTTAGAGCTATGTTTAAAGAAACTGACTGGAGCTTTTTAATTAACAATAACGACATAAATACATCTTGGAAGTTATTCAAAACCACTTACCTAAAAGCAGTGCAAGACTGCATACCATCGAAAATACGGCGTCCAGGCCATAATAATAAGCCCAAATGGTGGAATAAAGATATTTCAAACTGCCTGCTTGCTAAAAATTTTGCTAATGATAGATTAAAATCCTCACAAAATTACGAAGAACGGGTGAAATTTGTAGAGCTACGACGCAAAGCCAAAATTAAGCAAAGTAAAAAGACCCTAGAGTTACATGTTGCGAATCAAAGTAAAACAAACCCGAAAGAATTCTATAGTTATATCAGAAAGAAAAAAGTAGTTACTTCAACTGTTGGACCGTTAGTCGATGAAAATGGAGAATACACCAAAGACGAAGTACAAATGAGTAATGCCCTCAATACCTTCTTTGCATCAGTTTTTACAACAGAAGACCTCAGTGATATCCCTACACCATCGCCGATTCAGATTGATAATTCAGATGTTTTAAGCAATATCACCGTTACAGAGAGAGAAGTATTGAATTGTTTAGATAAACTCAAGGTAAATAAAATGCCTGGACCTGATACAATCTCGCCTAGAATTCTAAAGGAAGCTAAGGATGAGCTCTCCAAACCACTGACATTACTATTCAAATAAATCCTTGCAGTCTGGAACTATGCCTGATCAGTGGAAGATAGCCAACGTAACACCGATATTCAAAAAAGGCAGCAAATCCCTACCCAGTAACTATCGTCCAATTAGCTTAACCTCAGTTGTATGTAAAATGCTAGAAACGGTCATAAGAGACAGACTCGTAAGTCACTTAGAGGAAAATAACATACTTAATAATACTCAACACGTCTTTCGTAAAAAACGTTCCTGTTTAACAAACCTCTTAGACTTCTTCCACGATATCCTCAACCTCTACGATGAGAGTAAAGCTGTAGATATTATATACCTTGATTTTCAAAAGGCCTTTGACAAAGTTCCCCACAAACGTTTACTGCTAAAACTAAAAGCGTATGGAATACAAGACGGTGTGTTGAAATGGATAGAAAATTGGCTCAGCGACAGAAAGCAAAGAGTAGTCATTAAACGGTAAGGCATCTAAATGGACCAATGTAAGTAGCGGGGTACCCCAGGGATCGGTACTAGGACCAATTCTCTTTCTAATTTACATCAACGACATAGATGAGGGTCTCACCTGTACAATCTCAAAATTTGCTGACGATACAAAAATTGCAAATAGCGTACTCTCAAAAGATCAAGTTGACGATATGCAACACAATCTAGATAAATTGTCACATTGGGCCCAAATTTGGCAAATGAGTTTCAATGGCGGATAAATGTAAAGTACTACATATCGGATACCTAAATGAGAAAGCAAACTATTCGATGAATGGCACTCAGCTTAAGAATGTAAACAGAGAAACCGATCTGGGAGTAACAATATCGAGTAACCTAAAACCGAGTCAACAATGTTCAGAAGTTGTTAAGAAGGCAAACAAAATAATTGGCTTTATAGACAGGTCATTTGAGCATAAATCCAAAGACGTTATCCTAACCCTTTACAATTCCTTAGTCCGCCCTCTTCTGGAATACTGCGTTCAATGCTGGTGCCCTTATTACCAAAAAGACATAAACAAGCTAGAACGAGTTCAACGTAGAGTTACCAAAATGATACCTAGCCTAAAGAACAAACCATACGAAGAGCGTCTTAGAGAATTAAATCTATTTCCTTTAACCCAGCGCAGATTAAGAGGTGACTTAATTCAAGTGTTCAAAATCATCAAAGGCATCGACAATATGAACTGTAGTAAGTACTTCACTATCGACCAATCTAATTACACGCGGGGAAACGGTTGCAAAATTATTGGTAAATCTTTTAACTCACACGAATCTAAGAATTTCTTCTTCAATCGAGTTGTCAACTTGTGGAATGGGCTTCCCCGAGACGTTATAGACTGCAGCACCGTTGATTCATTTAAACTCCGCCTAGACAAATATCTCGCATCAAAACCGCGACTGACTGCGTTTGTAAATGAATAACTTTATTTTATCCTCCCCTCAGTTACTAACCCATCTGTCCCCTACTAACTTCCTAGTCCTGCCACGGACATTAGTTCCAGGATACCTTTGGATACCTTTGGATGTGTTGGCAGTAGTTCCCTTTCCAATGTTCCCTTACCCACTCTAAACCACTGTTTGGACACTTGATCCTCAGTGTTTTGGAGGACAAGCAGCCTAGAAGGGTCACTAGACCTGTTGTTGCTTGATTTCCTTTGTACTCCTTTGTACTCATGCAAACAACATATACCATGATTTATTTTACACCTGTCTATACTCTCTCTCTCTCTCTCTCTCTCTCTCTCTCTCTCTCTCTCTCTCTCTCTCTCTCTCTCTCTCTCATCTCTCTCCCTCCTCTCTCTCTCTCTCTCTCTCTCTCTCTCTCTCTCTCTCTTGCTCTCTTTCTTGTTCTCGCTCTCTCTCACTCACTCTCTCTCCCTCTCTCTCTCTTTCTCTCTCTCTCTCTCTCTCTCTCTCTCTTGCAAATAAGAAGTCAAAACAAAATATATGAATACAAGATGAAAGCCAGCCAATCAAAACAAGTGCATTAGTTAAAGACCTGCGGGTTCTTATATCTCAAAACCCAAAGACCTGCGGGTTCTTATATCTCAAAACCCAAAGACCTGCAGGTTCTTATATCTCAAAACCCAAAGACCTGCGGGTTCTTATATCTCAAAACCCAAAGACCTGCGGGTTCTTATATCTCAAAACCCAAAGACCTGCGGGTTCTTATATCTCAAAACCCAAAGACCTGCGGGTTCTTATATCTCAAAACCCAAAGACCTCAGATCAATGTGCAGCAGCTGTGAGTAAGGCCAATCCAACATTGGGATATATTAAGAGAAATATTCCTTAATACAAATGAGAACATTATAGTAGCTTTATTTACAAGCATAGTGAGGCCCCATCTTGAATATGGCGTCATGGTGCTCAAGGGGAGAGGGGTCATTTTTATAGTCCCTCTCCTTCCTAATGTTTAGCCCCATTAGTAATCAGATTTTAGGATGTTTGTCCCATTAGTTTGTCAAATTTAAGACCTTCCGCCTCATTTACTTGTCAATAGTAAGACCTTTCGTACTATTTAGGTGTCGATTTTTTTCCTGCCGAACGAGCCTGTAATATTGGAAGAACCGGCCTTCGGCCGGAAAAAATTTCTACCGAAAAATGTACAAATTATGTTGAAAGGGGGTGTAGGGGGTGTTTTTCTAAGCTTGATGGAGGTCTAGCGAGGAAACTCCAAAAATTAATAAATAAATAAATAAATATATAGACCAAAAACCAAGCACTTTTTACTACCACAGATCCTTCTTAAACTGCACAAAATCGTCTAAATATAGCTAGAATAAAACACAAAAGAAGTCGCCGGTACAGAAGGGGTTAAGCTGTTTGCAGTGACTATTGACTCTCGTAAGGCTCGGTGCAATAGGTAAACAATCTCTCTCTCTCTCTCTCTCTCTCTCTCTCTCTCTCTCTCTCTCTCACACACACTGACTATTGACTCTCGTAAGGCTCGGTGCAATAGGTAAACAAACGGTGGACGAGAGGGTGATGGAGCGAGTCGAGGTGGTGAGGTATAGTGACTTAAATGGTGGAGGGATAGAAGCAGAAGCAATGTCTCTCTCTCTCACACACACACACACACACACACACACACACACACACACACACACACACATACACATACACAAATTGCAGAAATAACTAACATACAAGATACCGTAATTCTTGGCGATTTCAACTTACCCGTGACTAAATGGGGCGATATTCTTACTTCACACTCTTGACACGACCTCTATGCTAACTTGCAAGAGAGTTCACTTTTTCAATTTGTACAATCTCCGACCACCCGTGGTAATAATGTGCTTGACCTTGTACTCGCAACAAATGAAGAATTAATAGAGAATTTGAATGTTGGTGATGAATTCAGTAACAGCGACCATCGTACGATAACTTTCACTTTAAAGTTTACTAGTAACAAATCAAATAGCAGCTTTGAGAAAGTCCCTAATTTCAAGAAAGCAAATTTTCATAAACTTAAATCAAAGCTTAAAGAAACTGACTGGAGCTTTCCGACTAACAATAACGACATAAATAATCTTGTTTCACAACCACTTACCTTAAGGCAGTGCAAGACTGCATACCATCGAAAATACGGCGTCCAGGCCATAATGATAAGCGCAAATGGTGGAATAAAGATATTTCAGACTGTCTGCTTGCTAAAAAATTTGCTAATGATAGATTAAAATCCTCACAAAATGACGAAGAACGGGTAAAATTTGTAGAGCTACGACGCAAAGCCAAAAAGTTAATTAAGCAAAGTAAAAAGACCCTGGAGTTACATGTTGCGAATCAAAGTAAAACAAACCCGAAAGAATTCTATAGTTATATCAGAAAGAAAAAAGTAGTTACTTCAACTGTTGGGACCGTTAGTCGATGAAAATGGAGAATACACCAAAGACGAAGTACAAATGAGTAATGCCCTCAATACCTTCTTTGCATCAGTTTTTACAACCGAAGACCTCAGTGATATCCCTACACCATCGCCGATTCAGATTGATAATTCAGATGTTCTAAGCAATATCACCATTACAGAGAGAGAAGTATTGAATTGTTTAAATAAACTCAAGGTAAATAAAACGCCTGGACCTGATACAATCTCGCCTAGAGTTCTAAAGGAAGCTAAGGATGAGCTCTCCAAACTACTGACATTGCTATTCAATGAATCCTTGCAGGCTGGGACTATGCCTGATCAGTGGAAGCTAGCCAACGTAACACCGATATTCAAAAAAGGCAGCAAATCCCTACCCAGTAACTATCGTCCAATTAGCTTTACCTCAATTGTATGTAAAATGCTAGAAACGGTCATAAGAGACAGACTTGTAAATCACTTAGAGGAAAATAACTTACTTAAAGATACTCAACATGGCTTTCGTAAAAAACGTTCCTGTTTAACAAACCTCTTAGAATTCTTCCACGATATCCTCAACCTCTACGATGAGAGTAAAGCTGTAGATATTATATACCTTGATTTTCAAAAGGCCTTTGACAAAGTTCTCCACAAACGTTTACTGCTAAAACTAAAAGTGCATGGAATACAAGACGGTGTGTTGAAATGGATAGAAAATTGGCTCAGCGACAGAAAGCAAAGAGTAGTCATAAACGGTAAGGCATCTAAATGGACCAATGTAAGTAGCGGGGTACCCCAGGGATCGGTACTATGACGAATTATCTTTCTAATTTACATCAACGACATAGATGAGGGTCTCACCTGTACAATCTCAAAATTTGCTGACGATACAAAAATTGCAAATAGCGTACTCTCGAAGAACAAGTTGACGATATGCAACACAATCTAGATAAATTGTCATGTTGGGCCCAAATTTGGCAAATGAGTTTCAATGCGGATAAATGTAAAGTACTACATATCGGATACCTAATGAGAAAGCAAACTATTCGATGAATGGCACTCAGCTTAAGAATGTAAACAGAGAAACCGATCTGGGAGTAACAATATCGAGTAACCTAAAACCGAGTCAACAATGTTCAGAAGTTGTTAAGAAGGCAAACAAAATAATTGGCTTTATAGGCAGGTCATTTGAGTATAAATCCAAAAAAGTTATCCTAACCCTTTACAATTCCTTAGTCCGCCCTCTTCTGGAATACTGCGTTCAATCCTGGTGCCCTTATTACCAAAAAGATATAAACAAGCTAGAACGAGTTCAACGTAGAGTTACCAAAATGATACCTAGACTAAAGAACAAACCATACGAAGAACGTCTTAGAGAATTAAATATATTTCCTTTAACACAGCGCAGATTAAGAGGTGACTTAATTCAAGTGTTCAAAATCATCAAAGGCATCGACAATACTTCACTATCGACCAATCTAATTACACGCAGGGAACGGTTGCAAAATTATTGGTAAATCTTTTAACTCACACGAATCTAAGAATTTCTTCTTCAATCGAGTTGTCAACTTGTGGAATGGGCTTCCCCGAGACATTATAGACTGCAGCACCGTTGATTCATTTAAACTCTGCTTAGACAAATATCTCGCATCAAACCCGCGACTGACTGCGTTTGTAAATGAATAACTTTATTTTATCCCCCTCTCAGTTACTAACCCATCTGTCCCCTACTAACTTCCTAATCCTGCCACGGACATTAGTTCCAGGGCAGTAGTTCCCTTTCCAATGTTCCCTTACCCACTCTAAACCACTGTTTGGACACTTGATCCTCAGTGTTTTGGAGGACAAGCAGCCTAGAAGGGTCACTAGATCTGTTGTTGCTTGATTTCCTTTGTACTCCTTTGTACTCCTTTGTACATACACACACACACACACACACTACCGAATTCTGGTAAATGTTGGAATTAATTATGAATCTGGTACACTGTCAATAGATATGGGTATGAAAAGAGTAATTAAAGTGCCCACAATAATTTACCCTTCTAAAGCTATATAGGTAATGATAACCCCATCTCATATAAGGTTAGAAAGGTTAACCCTCTCCGACATATGACGCGATTTTAAGCCTATTAGGGATACTTTAAAGCCTTTGTTACCATCAGGGGTATTTAGAAACTTTTAGTTTAGTTACTTCAACCTCTGCAGCTGTCTTTGAGTTAGCTGTGGGCAGAAAACTAATTTTGGAGGTAATTAGAAGAGTGAGAGAACTTTATTTCAAATTGCTAATCTGGCAACCTCTGCGTCATATGAGCGTGAAAGGGTTAATATAGCCCCATGATTTCCTAGGCCTTTGTCCCAGCCTTGATAATTAACCCCTTCCGTACTGATGACGTATTTTATATTTGATCTCAGCTACATTCAGATGATTATATGAAGCTAAGGAAGGATACATGGTACCGGTAGCTAAAAGGGTTAATTAATGTAGCCTTTTAATGGATAGACGTTCTTACTAAGCTGAATAAAATCGCCTAATAGTTGCCAGAATATACGTAATGAAAAGGACGTCCCCGGTACAGAAGGGGTTAGGAGTGCAAGGCCAGCTGTGGGATAGACTAAGCCGGTGTCACACGAGCGCTTTTTCCGTCAATTTTTCGATGGGCAAGTTTGGTCTCGTAATATTTTTAGCCTCTTGCACAATGGAATCGAAAACTAGAATGAAGGTAAATTATGCTAGGTGGATAATTTTGGATAACACTGGAACTCTGAAGATGCGAGACGACAATTGCCCGTAAAAGTTGCCGGAAAAAGCGCTGGTGTGACACTGCCTTAGCAGCCATAGGTAGGCAGGGTGATGGAGAGAGAGAGAGTGATAATGTTGACGTAGTAATGATCGCTATTCTGTAAATCTAAAATGGCTTACTGAAGAATGGAAAAGGGGTGGGACCTATTTACTTTTATATATATATATATATATATATATATATATATATATATATATATATATATTTTTTTTTTTTTTTTTTTTTTTTTTTTTTTTTTTTTTAGGTGATAATGTTGACACAATATACCCAGAGCCTTCTATCCTACTACTCAATCAAGGGGCAGATAGTTGTTTTTGGGGGCCCCCTTCTCCCTCATGCTTAGCCCCATTCATTTTGAGATTTTAAGATGCTCAGCCCCTTAGTTTGGTGATTTAAACACCTTTCGCCCCAATTTGTTGTCAATTTTAAGACCTTTCGTGCCATTTAGGTCTATTTTACCCTGGCGAGCGACAGCGAGCCTGTAAATTTAAGAGGAACCGGTCATCGGTCGGTACATTTTTCTACCGAAAAATGTACGCATTTAATTTGAAGGGGGGATCCAGGGGTGTTTTTCTAAGCTTGATGGAGGTGTATCGAGGGAACTAAGAAACATATGAATACATTACTGAATAGACCAAAGAAACAGCCACTAGGCCTGTTAAGGGCAGATTTCCACCTGGAGTTTTTTTTCTTTTCTGGACCCCTTTCTCCCTCATGTTTAGCCCCATTGCTTTTGAGATGTTAAGACGTTCGCCCCATTAGTTTGGCTATTTTAAGAACCCTCGCCCCATTTCTGTCAATTTTAAGACCATTCGTGCCATTTAGGTGTCGTTTTTCCTAGCGAGCGATAGCGAGCCTGTAATTTAAGGGGAACCGGCCTTCGGCCGGGACATTTTTCTACCGAAAAATGTACAAATTTATCTTGAAAGGGGGTCTAGGGGGAGTAATTTTAAGCTTGATGGAAGTCTAGGGAATCAACTAAAAACCTCCCCTTAACCTTTTCAGTAATCGAGGACACCATTTGACTTAATTCCGGCTAATATATTATATAGGATTCCACAAAGGTTTGGAAAATACTCTAGGAGTCAATGGGGGTCGAATACTCTAGGAGTCAATGGGGGTCGAATACTCTAGGAGTCAATGGGGGTCGAATACTCTAGGAGTCAATGGGGGTCGAATACTCCAGGAGTCAATGGGGGTCGAATCTGTCTCAAAATACTCTAGGAGTCAATGGGGGTCGAATACTCTAGGAGTCAATGGGGGTCGAATCTGTCTCAAAAACCCTCTGACTCACACAATTCCTCCAGGCAAAAATCGAAACCTGAATGGCACGAAAGTCCTCTATATTTCCAAAAATATGGGGTCTATCTATCTATCTATTGCCTGACGCCGTGATCCCCGAAGGGGTGGCCACGAACGAACCGCCCCCATGCACCTCTGTCCCCAGTCAGTCGACGCCCCTCCCCCCAACCAGCACCGCCTTCGTTCATGTAGTTCCTCACTCCATCCTTCCACCTCATATTCGGTCTACCTCTCCCTCTCTGTCCCTCCACCTCGCTCTCGTACACCCTCTTAGTCATTCTCTCGCTTTCCATACGTTCCATATGGCCGAACCATCTCAAGTTGTTCCTTTTCACACTTTCCAGCACTCTACCTCCACACCACACCTCCTTCTTACTTCCTCATTAGTCTGTCTATCCCTCCATGTAACTCCGCACGCACTCCTTAAGTAATTCATTTCCACTGCTCTCACTCTTGGTCTGAGTCTCTCAACCAACGTCCATGCTTCGCTTCCGTAAGTCAGTGTCGGGATTACCACACTGTCATGCAAGGACTTCTTCACTTCCATACTGACCACCCTATTTCTTGTTACTGCTTTTAGCGTTCCTACAACCCTCTTCCCCTGTTGTACCCTCTCCCGCACCTCTTCATCCATAGTCCCATCTTTACTCAACACACTGCCCAGATACTTAAAAGAGTTGACGATCTCCATAGCCTGACCGTTCAGGGGTAAAAGGTTATATATTCGCCAAATTAATGGACCAAACGTCGGTTATTTTAAACGTTATGAGAAACAATTTATTAGGGAAAATAGGCACCAATAGATTCGCCATATTTTTCTCCATATAGTCCGCATGGAGGATTTTCGTTATCGACAAATTGAAAAAATACCCACTTCACAGACAAATACACCAAAAATACCCACTTCACAGACAAATACACCAAAAATACCCACTTCACAGACAAATACACCAAAAATACCCACTTCACACACAAATACACCAAAAATACCCACTTCACACACAAATACCCACTTCACACACAAATACACCAAAAATACCCACTTCACAGACAAATACACCAAAAATACACTTCACAGACAAATACACCAAAAATACACACTTCACAGACAAATACACCAAAAATACACACTTCACAGACAAATACACCAAAAATACACACTTCACACACAAATACACCAAAAATACACTTCACAGACAAATACACCAAAAATACACACTTCACAGACAAATACACCAAAAATACACACTTCACACACAAATACACCAAAAATACCCACTTCACAGACAAATACACCAAAAATACACACTTCACACACAAATACACCAAAAATACCCACTTCACAGACAAATACACCAAAAATACCCACTTCACAGACAAATACACCAAAAATACCCACTTCACAGACAAATACACCAAAAATACCCACTTCACAGACAAATACACCAAAAATCTAAGTCAAAAATGTCAAACAGCGGGGGTGTGGCACCCATAATACTAGGTTAGGTTAGGTAAGGTAGTTAGGTTAGGCTAATGTCCTTTCAAAGTAGTACAGTAAACACAAGGATAGCCTATACCCGGTCAGAGGTAAGTCCTGCAGTAGTCTCCTTGAATGCTACCCAAACGTTTACTCTCTAAGCTAATGAGACTAAAGCTGAGGGAGACCAAAACAAATACCCGGTACCTCTCCCTTAACCCTTCAACTTCCACAAACTCCTAAAATGATTAATATCGTCTAACACTAGCCAACATAAAACAAAATAAAGCGTCAAGATATACCGGTACTGGGTACTGAAATAGTTACAATAGAGATGTCATGGTCATTCATTTTAAACATGACTCAACCTTTAACTGTGTTGGTGGTGTACTGGTTTAGATATATAGGGGAGGTGTGGTGGCGTGGTATTGCCACTGGACTGGTAATCCAACGGACCCGGGTTCGAATCCCGATATGTCAATGGGAAGATATTATTGGGATGTAATTTGTGCTTTACCTAGTACCGGTATCAGTGCATTGCCACAAAGCCCACCGAAACGCCAAATAAATACCCTCATTGTTCCCTGATTAAATAGCACTGTATGAATATTCCCATATTCAAAATATGCTACAAGGGGACGATGCCTAGTGAGTTCATTACTCAATAGGTGGGGGTCTGAGAATGAGGGTCCGAGCCTAGGAGCTAAGACAGTGAAGCACTGGAGCGAGGCAACTTCAGAGATGGGGCTGCTTTGAGCCGTGAGTGGGCAACTAAGCCCCATGCATCCTGCGAAGGCAAGATGGCAGGGGCTGGTTGAAGCTAAAATTGCTTCACATGTCTCACCACCTAGCCTGGAACGAGACCTCACGGGTTTCACCATTCAATGATTAGCGGTTGAATGTACAGGCTCTCAGTCTATGCCCGAGAGGGAGTAGTTGGAATATATGAATGTATGTTCAGGGTGGACCATATGCTTTCATTAGTTCATTCAAGTACTTAGGGTTTGTAATGGTATCAATGGTATTTGTAATGGTATGATCAATGTTAATTTCAGCTAAGGAATTTTGTGAGAAAGAGATAATATGGAGTCGACAAATATCTCTATCTCTCTCTCTCTCTCTCTCTCTCTCTCTCTCTCTCTCTCTCTCTCTCTCTGGTTGGCTGGTATGTGTAAGCAGGAGCAGCAGAATCTGACACCTTGATGGATCACTGGTCACATAAGGTGGTGTGTGTGTCTCTCTCTCTCTCTCTCTCTCTCTCTCTCTCTCTCTCTCTCCTTCTCTCTTCTCTCTCTCTCTCTCTCTCTCATCTCTCTTGGTTTGGTTCCACTTCTCCACCTCTTGATGTCTCCCTCCTCTGTCCCTCTCTCCCTCTCTCTCATTTGTTCACTCCCTCTCTCTCTCTCTCTCTCTCTCTCTCTCTCTCTCTCTCTGGTTGGCTGGTATGTGTAAGCAGGAGCAGCAGAATCTGACACCTTGATGGATCACTGGTCACATAAGGTGGTGTGTGTGTGTGTGTGTGTGTGTGTGTGTGTGTGTGGTGTGTGTGTGTGTGTGTGTGTGTGTGTGTGTGTGTACGGTGTTTGAGTTGGGGATGTACTGAATGTGTGTGTGTATGTGTGTGTGAGTGGTTCTTACAAGTATATCTAATTCATTAAATCAATGAAACTAATTAAGACATGTGGCGCTCCAAGGATTCGAACCTAGGATACTCACACCGAAATGCCGCGCACTAACCATTACCCTACCTTTTGATACCTTTTGATGTGTTCGCCACTCTTCTAGCGGCCCCAAGGAGCGCGACGCCCCTCGTTATGGGTGGTGATTTGGTGCAGTATTACGATATCAAGACAGTTAAATTTGAAGGTTTATGCAAAAGCTCACGATATATTATCTATTCTCGAATACTAGATATTAAGCTATGCATTATTAATCTATGCATTATTAATCTATGCATTATACCCAACTACTAAATGATATCCTAATGGTTGCACGAATGGCAAGGGTGATTGGTGGGGCCTTTTAACCACAACAGAAGGCCTCGCTAGGAATGTATAGGGTTCTGTAAACAAAAAAGGGTTGTTTTAACTGTATCGCGTAGAATTTAGATTAAACAAAAACCTAATTACATCTCCTGTACCGGCACCCGTATTGCCAAATGTTCTTTGTGGGTATGGATAATATATCTAAGTGTACAGTCGCGCTAATAATTGATGTCTCGGCACCAAGTATGTTTTGATCAATAATTGGTATGAGCAATATCTAAGCTTCATTTCTTCATATCGAGTGAAATATACAAACATCTTCCTACACTTACCCACCCTATTCAACATCTGACAGACATTAATACAGCACAGAGAAAGCCAAACGTAATGACAGCTGAGACACGACTTATTCGAGAAGCTAAAGACACTATAATAGCGGAGGTTAGTCGATCTTTCTTTATATAGGGTCTCTAGTCCCAGGTCATTCCAGCCGCGGGTCATAAAGGCCACCATTTTACTCCATTCATCATATAGTTTCACAGATTAGCATAGGTTTCTCTTTTTCTTGCTCTATTTATCATTACGCTTTCCATAATGCAGTTGGGTCTGAGTACATGATTAGATTGACATCCAAAATTCGAAAATGGATATTAATCGTGATCGTGTACTCAACCTTTAACTGTGTTGGTGGTGTAATGGTTTAGGTGCTTATGTTGTGGGTGTGGTGTCCCGAGTTGGAATCCCGGGAGGACCATATGCTTCCATTAGTTTATTCAAGTACATTGGGGTTTGTAATTGATGATTAATGTTAAGAACGGGATGTTACTTACTGTATATCGTTGCACAGATTAACATAGTGTTGTTGTTTTTGTTCTTACTCTATTCATCATATCGTTGCACGGATTAGTATAGGGTATATTTGGTCTATGTGCGTGAAGAAGACAAAAGGCAGGCTGCTTGTAACGAGTGTCTCCCCCAAAGCCCAATGAGTGACAGAGGGCCAAATACATTGTTTGATAATGGCTACAGGTTGTCAAACTAAAGACCCTTCATTACAGTCATCAATACTCAATATATATACATGGTTAACCCTTTGAGTGCGGTACCAGCGACGTGTGCTATACTTTATGCTAGCTGTATGTTGACGATATTATGCAGCTCGGGAAGGATCTGTGGCGGTTAAAAGAGTTGGTTTAGATATTTTGAAGCCTTATTATTGCTAGAGGTCCTTCTTAGGTTCACTTTTTAGGCGATTTGTTCATGTATTCATTATTTTTCTAGTTTCCTCCCTAAGCCTCCATCAAATTAAAAAAAAAAAACATTAGATCCCCCTTCTAGATTAATTTGTACATTTTTCGGTAGAAAAATGTTCCGGCCGAAGGCCGATTCTTCCAACATTACAGGCTCACTATCGTTCGGCAGGGAAAAAATCGACACCTAAATAGCACGAAAGGTCTAAATATTGACGAAGAAATGGGGCGAAAGGTCTTAAAATCGACTAATTAATGGGGCAAACATCTTAACATCTGAAAACTAATGGGGCTAAACATGAGGGAGAAAGTGGTCCAGAAAACCGGCCCATCCCCCCTTAAACTGAATGAAATCGTCTGATAGTAGCCAGAATAAAGTTAAAAGGACGTCCCTGGTGCTGAACGGGTTAAATATAGGCTTCACAGTTCTGGTATGTCCTTGGAAGGGATAACATTACCAAAACAATGTAACGGCATGTACATTTTCTATCTATCTATCTATCTATATGCTCAGGCCCAATCCCCATTTTCTATCTATTCTATCTACTCTATATGCTCAGGCCCAATCCCCATTTTCTATCTATTCTATCTACTCTATATGCTCAGGCCCAATCCCCATTTTCTATCTATTCTATCTACTCTATATGCTCAGGCCCAATCCCCATTTTTTCTATTTTTATTTTCTATTTTATCCTATTTTATTATTTGTATTATTTTTGGGAAGGATGTAGTTACCGGGTGTACCACTACCAACATACAACATAAATCATTCATCTATAAATACTTATAAATCTATAATACTAAGGTTAGGTTAGGTTAGGTTGGTTAGGGTAATGTATTTTTGTATCCAAGGCAGTCAAAATAGACGGAAACATGATGGTGAGCGTCCGCGTAGTGTAAACAAGCCGTACACCCGGTAACTACATGCTTACCTTATTTTTCCCCCACATGCTTTCACATATTCATAACCGTCTTCAAACCAAATTGTTCCGGTTTGATAGGCCTACCCTGAATGGTTAAGGGGGGTCACCGGCTTTTTTTAATCTTTCTCTCCTTTTCTTTCTTTCTCTGGCTTGTATCCATTCGGCCTCATTCAGCCTACTATTTTAAGACGTTTATCCCCATCCAGGTGTCGATTTTAGAAGGAATCGGCCTTTGGCCGGGACATTTTTCTACCGAAAAATGTACAAATTTATCTTGAAAGGGTGTCTAGAGGGTGGTATTTTAAGCTTGATGGAGGTCTAGCGAGGAAACTAAAAAATGAATCCATTAATATTATACCTGACCCAAACCAAACACTACCGGTACCCCCTTAAATATATACATGACCCAAACCAAACACTACCGGTACCCCCTTAAATATATACATGACCCAAACCAAACACTACCGGTACCCCCTTAAATATATACATGACCCAAACCAAACACTACCGGTACCCCCTTAAATATATACCTGACCCAAACCAAACACTACCGGTACCCCCTTAAATATATACCTGACCCAAACCAAACCGGTACCCCCCCTTAAATATACATGACCCAAACCCAACACTACCGGTACCCCCTTAAATATATACATGACCCACCAAACACTACCGGTACCCCCTTAAATATATACATGACCCAAACCAAACACTACCGGTACCCCCTTAAATATATACATGACCCAAACCAAACACTACCGGTACCCCCTTAATCTATACATGACCCAAACCAAACACTACCGGTACCCCCTTAATATACATGACCCAAACCAAACACTACCGGTACCCCCTTAAATATATACATGACCCAAACCAAACACTACCGGTACCCCCTTAAATATATACATGACCCAAACCAAACACTACCCGTACCCCCCCAAATATATACATGACCCAAACCAAACACTACCGGTACCCCCTTAAATATATACATGACCCAAACCAAACACTACCGGTACCCCCTTAAATATATACATGACCCAAACCGAACACTACCGGTACCCCCTTAAATATATACCTGACCCAAACCAAACACTACCGGTACCCCCTTAAATATATACATGACCCAAACCAAACACTACCGGTACCTTACCCCCTTAAAAATATACATGACCCAAACCAAACACTACCGGTACCCCCTTAAATATATACATGACCCAAACCAAACACTACCGGTACCCCTAATATACCTGACCCAAACCAAACACTACCGGTACCCCTTAAATATATACATGACCCAATCCAAACACTTCCGGTACCCCCTTAAATATATACATGACCCAAACCAAACACTACCGGTTCCCCCTTAAATATATACATGACCCAAACCAAACACTACCGGTACCCCCTTAAATATATACATGACCCAAACCAAACACTACCGGTACCCCCTTAAATATACATGACCCAAACCAAACACTACCGGTACCCCCTTAAATATATACCTGACCCAAACCAAACACTACCGGTACCCCCTTAAATATATACATGACCCAAACCAAACACTACCGGTACCCCCTTAAATATATACCTGACCCAAACCAAACACTACCGGTACCCCCTTAAATATATACATGACCCAAACCAAACACTACCGGTACCCCCTTAAATATACGACCCAAACCAAACACTACCGGTACCCCCTTAAATATATACCTGACCCAAACCAAACACTACCGGTACCCCCTTAAATATATACGACCCAAACCAAACACTACCGGTACCCCCTTAAATATATACCTGACCCAAACCAAACACTACCGGTACCCCCTTAAATATACATGACCCAAACCAAACACTACCGGTACCCCCTTAAATATATACATGACCCAAACCAAACACTACCGGTACCCCCTTAAATATATACGACCCAAACCAAACACTACCGGTACCCCCTTAAATATATACCTGACCCAAACCAAACACTACCGGTACCCCCTTAAATATATCGGTACCGTAGTGAGTTAAGGGCAGATTTCCACCTGGAGGATTCTTTTTCTGGACCCCCCTCTCCCTCATGTTTAGCCCCATTGCTTTTGAGATTTTAAGACGTTCGCCCCATTAGTTTGGCGATTTTAAGACCCCTTGCCCCATTTCTGTCAATTTTAAGGCCATTCGTGCCATTTAGGTGTCGATTTTATCCTGGCGAGCGATAGCGAGCCTGTTATTTAAGAGGAACCGGCTTTCAGCCGGGACATTTTTCTACCGAAAAATTTACAAATTTATCTTGAAAGGGGCTCAAGGGGGTGTAATATTAAGCTTGATGGATATCTAGAGACCAAACTAAAAACCTCCATCCGAGTGTACGGTGACAATATTAATTCGCCGGAAAGAAAAGAAAAAAAAAACAATCGACGAGAAAATTGCGTCTGAAAATGAAAGGAAAGGAAAAAAATATTCAATCAACGACAAAATTGCGTCTGAAAGTGAAAGGAAATTGTCAAATAACTAGAAACACACGCAAATTACCTGGATTAGTCCGGACGCGCAAATTGGATAGGTAATTGAAACGGAAGCCGACCGGAAACTACTTGTAACACAATTATGGTTATTGTGGTTCGGTAAAAGTAGATTGAGGGGGTAGTGCTTGGTTTATGGGGTCTAGGGGGTGTTATTTGGGGTCTAGGGGGTGCTATTTGGGGTCTAGGGGGTGCTATTTGGGGTCTAAGGGGTGCTATTTGGGGTCTAGGGGGTAGTGCTTGGTTTATGGGGTCTAGGGGGTGTTATTTGGGGTCTAGGGGGTGCTATTTGGGGTCTAGGGGTGCTATTTGGGGTCTAAGGGGTGCTATTTGGGGTCTAGGGGGTGCTATTTGGGGTCTAGGGGGTGCTATCCCTAGACCCCAAATAGCACCCCCTAGACCCCAAATAGCTCCCCCTAGACCCCAAATAGCACCCCCTTGACTCCTAATAGCACCCTGTAGACCCCAAATAGCACCCCCTAGACCCCAAATAGCACCCCCTAGACCCGAAATAGCACTCCCTAGACCCCAAATAGCACCCTCTAGACCCCAAATAGCACCCCCTAGACCCCAAATAGCTCCCCCTAGACCCCAAATAGCACCCCCTAAACCCCAAAACCCCCTAGACCCCAAATAGCACCCCCTAGACCCCAAATAGCACCCCCTAGACCCCCTTTCAAGACCGGCCGAATGTCGGTTTCTTCTAAAATTACAGTCTCGCTATCGCTCGCCAGGAAAAAGTCGAAAGCTAAATGGCATGAAAGGTCTTAATACGGTATCGAAAAAATGGGGCGAAAGGTCTCCCAATCGAACGGAACAAACGTCTTAAAAGTCTCAAAACTAATATGCTAAACATGTCTCTCACAACTTTTGGAACACTATGACAAAATTCTTAAAGCGCTAGAAGAAAAGAAAAACGTGGATGTCATTTACACCGATTTTGCTAAGGCATTTGATAAATGTGACCATGGTATAATAGCCCACAAACTGAAAGCAAAAGGTATAACTGGGAAAATCGGAAGGTGGATATACAATTTCCTCGTAAACCGAAAACAATCAGTAGCAGTAAACCAAGTCACATCTGAGCCTTCGGATGTCAAAAGCTCAGTGCCCCAAGGAACAGTGCTAGCGCCCCTTCTGTTCCTCATACTAATTTGCGACATAGATACCAACACCAGACACAGTACGGTGTCGTCTTTTGCTGATGACACAAAATTAAGCAAGATATTAAACACACAAGAAGACACGGGCCGACTGCAGGAAGACATGCAGGAAGACATGTCCACATGTTCCAGTGGACCAGGGAAAACAACATGCAATTCAATGAGGAAAAATTCCAATTAATACGGTACGGAGATAATAATGGTGTTAAAGAAATTACAAATTACTTAACAGAATCTAACCACATAATAGAACGGAAAGACAGTGTGAAAGACCTTGGGGTATTAATGTCTGAAAATATGGGTTTCAAAGTACATAACCAGGTCAAAGTGGCGGCTGCGAAACGTCTAACGGGTTGGATTCTGCGTACTTTTAAAACACGCGGTGAATTGCCTATGATAACGCTCTTCAAATCTCTAGTGCTACCGCGGCTTGAATACTGTAGCGTATTAACATCCCCATACAAAGCACGTGAAATAAATGACGTAGAGAGTGTACAAAGAAATTTCACTTCGCATATAAGTTCGATAAAACATCTACACTATTGGGAGCGTTTAAGAGCACTGAATCTGTACTCACTGGAACGTAGAAGAGAACGTTACCTAATAATATACACGTGGAAAATCGCAGAGGGTTTAGTAGCAAACCTACATACTCCGATAGTCATGAAATTCAGTGATAGGAGAGGCTGGGAATGCGAAATCCCCCGGATGCATAACAGGGGTGCTATGGGCTCTCTGCGAGAGGGCTGGTTATCACACAGAGGCCCACGTCTCTTCAACAAACTCCCACGGCGAGTAAGAGACATGAGGGACGTCTCGTTAGACAGCTTCAAGAGAGCCCTGGATGTCGAACTGCAAAAGGTGCCAGACGAGCCCATCCTCGCAAGGGAGCGAGCTGTCGCTTCAAACAGTCTACTGCACCAAATCACCACCCATAACGAGGGGCGTCGCGCTCCTTGGTGCCGCTAGAAGAGTGGCGAACACATCATAAGGTAAGGTATGAGGAAGGGGGTCCATAAAAAGCGAGTACTACCCCCTAAATTATCCCTTCCAACATTTCACTTGAGACCTCTGGTGGACGCTTCTGAACTATAGCCTAGTCTATTCACTGGAAGTTGGCGAGAAATCATGACCATTAGCCTCTGTTACTCAAAACGGACTAGAGTAATCAAGCTAATATTTTTACCATTTGGGAAGAGTCAGTCAAGGAATAGATGTGGAAATGTACAGCCAATTTGCTCTTGCCCTTATTGAGTTACAGAGGATAGAGGCCATGATTCCTCGCCTACTTACAGTGAATAGACTATATCGCCAGAGCTACGACTGTCGACATCAATAATACGCAACACCTAGGATATTATATCACTATTTGGGTTTTATTATAAACAGATTTACTATATAGTAGATGGCTACACTATAAGCTGATATAGTAATAGTATGGTAATCATGGGAATTAAAAGAAAAAGGGAAAATGACAGGATGAGGGAGGTCAGGTCAGGTCAGGTCAGGTGAAGGTATTGAGGGATAAGCCTTTACATCGGCACCTCGTATTTACATTCTACTTTTCCTATTGTTCTGAAGAGTGTATAAAAACTGCCTGTGACGAGTGCCTCCCTCAGAGTTAAAAGAGTGACGGGGCCAAAATCGAGGAACGTTCGAGCCAAAATGTCTGGACACACGGAGTTTGAAACAATTTAATTCATAGGATGAGGGAAAGATGGATTCAGGGAGAGAGTTCCAGAGCTCAGCAATAATGTACAATAATTTAGGTTACGGTAACCTAAGGCTTAGGCTGTGTGTGGCTGCAAAAATCTGACAGTTCTCGCTCTCAACTATTTTAAGACGTTTATCCCCATCTAGGTGTCGATTTCTTCCTGGCGAGCGATAGCGAGCCAGCATTAGGCCTATATGAAGAAATCCGGCTTCGCCGGAGACATTTTTCTATCGAAAAATTTACAAATTTAGCCTGCTGCCTAACAAAAATTAAAAATATGCTGGCTCGCTACCGCTCACCAGTAAAAAATTGACACCTGGATGGGGATAAACGTCTTAAAACAGTAGGCTGAATGGGGCCAAATGGATACAAGCCAGATAAAAATAGAAAAGGTCAGAACCAAAACAGGTCACCCCCTTAATGTAACCTACGGCTTAGGCTGTGTGTGACTGATATATGATGATGATGATGATGATGATGATGTGTGTGGCTGCTATATGATGACAGTTCTCGCTCTCAGATGATGATGATGATGATGATGATGATGATGAAGATGATGATGATGATGATGATGATGAAGATGATGATGATGATGATGTGTGTGGCTGATATATGATGACAGTTCTCGCTCTCAGATGATGATGATGATGATGATGAAGATGATGATGATGACAGTTCTCGCTCTCAGATGATGATGATGATGATGAAGATGATGATGAAGATGATGATGATGATGATGAAGATGACAGTTCTCGCTCTCAGATGATGATGATGATGACAGTTCTCGCTCTCAGATGATGATGATGATGATGATGCTGATGAAGATGATGATGAAGATGATGATGATGATGAAGATGATGATGATGATGAAGATGATGAAGATGATGAAGAAGATGATGATGAAGATGATGAAGATGAAGATGATGAAGATGATGAAGATGATGATGAAGATGAGTCAACCCTTGTATCTCTATATCACCTGTTATCTTCCACAATCACCCATTGTTCACCAGGGAAGGGGGTGGCAGTTGGTTTTGGTGTGTATATTTTACTTGTTGTCATAACGAATATACAGTCTTGGCCATGCATTTTGGAGCATCCAAGAATAATTAAAACATAATTATATAATAAATAAATACATTAACACAAAACCTAGACGATGTACAGTGGCGCTAATAAGTCATGTCCCAGCTGTCATTACGTTTGGCTCGCTCTGTGCTGTATTAATGTCTGTCAGATGTTGCATAGGGTGGGTAAGTGTAGGAACATGTTTGTATATTTCACTCGATATGAAGAAATAAAGCTTAGATATTGCTGATACCAATTATTTATCAAAACATATTTGGTGCCGAGACATCACTTATTAGCGCGACTGTACCGTACTAACTACTGAGTCCCAGAACAGTGATCTTAGTGGTTGATTCAGTTTAACAAAGTACGGAAGTGTATCACAATTCAGCTTCCGAAGAGTGTTCAGAAAAGTGTTCAGTAGTACAAAGGAAAACACCCCATGAACACACAATACAAGGGCCTTAACCCTTAACTGGCGGCGTGCAACATGTCGAGTGAAAGAAATTTGGACTATGTGGCGGCTCACAACATAAGTCATGTGGCATTTTCAGCACGTAATGTTGCTGAGAGAGAGAGACAAGTGGCGGAAGGAGAGTAGCGAGCGTATGACTGCTCCAGACCACCGCGGTGGACCAACTGACATGAATCCCACCCTCCTCCACCCTCTCACACTCGCTACATAGTGAATTGTATGGGGAAAGTACCGAATTACATGGTTTTTGCACTCGTGTTGTGCGGTTGTTGCAATAAAACTAGCGGTCATACAAGGATCGTTGTGGTGTCATTGGAAAGCTCTGTTTATGCCCTTTCAGGGATAGATACTTGTTTTACGCTCTGGGTCTTATTTAGGCATGAAAATGATCACGTAAACAGCCCTATTTTGGGTAAAAACACCCCGCTGGTGGCTACATATTATTTACCGCCTAGCCCGCCAATAAGGTGTTAACGGGAGCTTTCCACTTGAGGGATTTTTTTCTGGACCCCTTTCTTCCTCATGGTTAGCCCCATTGCTTTGGAGATTTTAAGACGTTCGCCCTAGTAGTTTGGAAGAAATTTTGCCCCATTTCTGTCAATTTTAAGACCTTTCGTGCCATCAAGGTGTTGATTTTTTCCTGGCGAGCGATAGCGAGCCTGTAATTTAAGAGCAACCGGCCTCTGGTCGGGACATTTTTCTACCGAAAAATTTACACATTTATCTTGAAAGGGGGTCTAGGGGGTGTAATTTTAAGCTTGATGAAAACGTAGGGAACAAACTAAATACCTTCCCTTAAAGGTGAATTCCAGGGATGAAACCTATTCAAACTACAATGTCCATTTTGATCTGCTAGGATTTAGGTATATGATACTGAAGAACTGTCATCAATGTGTCTTAACAACATAGAAATATAGCTTATCTAACTTATTTTATGTGGCGAGAACTGGCGTGTTTACCATGACGTCACTGATGTCAATGGCGGGAACTCTCGACATGGGAAATGGGTGAATCTGTGGTCATTTTGATGTTAGAAACTCTTATAAATTGCATGCATGTTTACAGCTCAACATTTGGCTTCACCACTGTCTGGTCAAGGGACCGCGATATATAAATTGAACAGAAAACGATACTATCATTAAGAAATTGAACAGAAAACGATACTATCATTAAGAAATTGAACAGAAAACGATACTATCATTAAGAAATAGGCCTTACAAGCGACCTCCCTTAAGGGGAGATTTCCACTTGAGGGATTTTTTTCTTTACCCCTTTCTCTCTCATGTTTAGCCCCATTGCTATTGAGATTTTAAGATGTTCGCCCCATTAGTTTGGCGATTTTAAGAACTTTCACCCCATTTATGTCACTTTTAAGACCTTTCATGCCATTTAGGTGTCGATTTTTCCTGGCGAGCGATAGCGAGCCTGTAATTTAAGAAGAACCGGCCTTCGACCGGGACATTTTTCTACCGAAAAATGTACAAATTTATCTTGAAAGGAGGTCACGGGGGTGTAATTTCAAGCTTGATGGAAATCT
This sequence comes from Paralithodes platypus, assembly GCA_032716605.1. Taxonomy (NCBI): domain Eukaryota; kingdom Metazoa; phylum Arthropoda; class Malacostraca; order Decapoda; family Lithodidae; genus Paralithodes; species Paralithodes platypus. Next base: position 3,084,607 of record CM064542.1, on the reverse strand, counting down.
AGGAAACACACTAAAAACTTTCCCTTAACTATGGATCAGGATAAACACTCACAAACACTGGCTGTATGTTTATTGTTGGCGAGATGGGATTATTTCTTGATGTGCACCACATATTCAGGGTTTTGTTCGACCTTTTGCAGAGCTTGAGTATTGAATTGAAAGGTATTAATTACGAAAAACAGACCTGACAGTCCAGGACTCCGTGTGTTGTTTACAGCCTGCCTCTCTCTATTCTTTTGTCACTCCCGATCAGCTGAACTTGTCCAGCTGATCGCCGAGAATGCCAACGTCGATATATATTAGTATGTTTGTCTTCTGAAGTTTAATGGAATTATATCAACATTTCCCATATACCGGTATATATTACAGTATTTTCATGCCCAGTTATGACCCTGCATTAATCTTCGTTTTTTCGTTCATTCCTGCAGTTCACCTATAAGCGTCTTCCACTTACTAATAACATTGAATAATTATATAAGGGGGCAGGAGGGTAGGAATCCTCCTCCCCTTGTAAAGTTCTCCTACTCAGCAAGACAAAGGGGCGAGAGAACACGAAAGTGGTCCCGGACCCTAAGAATTGGAACTTTATAGGTTTCTGCTCGGGTTCTGTCTTAAATCGGCCACCCCCAGCAATGGGGCATGTGCCTGAGTACGTACATACAGTATATACATAACTATGTAAATGTACATACAGTATATACATAACTATGTAAAGGTACATACAGTATATACATAACTATGTAAAGGTACATACAGTATATACATAACTATGTAAATGTACATACAGTATATACATAACTATGTAAAGGTACATACAGTATATACATAACTATGTAAAGGTACATACAGTATATACATAACTATGTAAATGTACATACAGTATATACATAACTATGTAAAGGTACATACAGTATATACATAACTATGTAAAGGTACATACAGTATATACATAACTATGTAAATGTCATATTGTGTTAAGTCAAGTCGACCGGTACCGTACCGATACATGTAGTTCTATCATTACTAAGTCAATCCGTGCCAACTAAAATCATACCTTATGTAAACAGTACCGGTACTGCCTGTACTATTTGACTGGTCAAGATGTAAATCTACTGGTTGATTTGTTTTATGGCGGGTTTGAACTGTTAAAGGTTACAGATTTGTGACAACTGAAAGTTAAGTCTATCTGGCATGGTGTCAAACTAATACCAAGTTCCTTCATTTTAGTGTTTAATATTGCATATGTAAAGCTAAACATTATAGTTCACAGCAGTTCCTATTACCGGTATATCTATGGAAGTGATAAAAATTGCCTAAACGAACCCATTTCAAGTTAATTCTCCTGTACTCCTTCACATAATGACTCACAACTTAAAACTAAATGTCCCCAGTTTGCCACCCTGCGGTATCTGGTACAGTAAGTTTATCTGAAGATATGGAGGCTAGATATTGAAAACATAACTTAAAATGTTGTCAACTAAAGTGATCGTGACAAGTTCAGGTTTGTTAAATATTGACAGGCAATGGGGCTGTCAAGAAATATCACGTGAACTGATAAAAATGTGTTAGTCTAACACATTATTCAGTAAATCTAGGAATAGACCTATATCCTACAGGTCTAATAAAGATAAATTTTTGTCAATCTAAGAATCAATGATTAGCTACGATGAAGCCTTGTGTAGGTTTACTGTTTGATAATTATAGATGTAGAGACTGTAAAGAGACAAGACATTACGGTACGGTACCGGTATCGCTTAACCCCTTCAGTGCGATGACGTAATGTTCGTCTTTTTCTGGTTGTCGTTAAGCGATTTTCTTTAGCTTATAACCTATTTCTAGGATTCAAAGGGGTAAATACTATCTCAATAAACCATCTAAATAACATAGGACCTACATAGACAGGATAAAATCACCTAATGCTAGCCAGAATATAATGTAAACAAGGCGTCATTGTGCTGAAGGGGTTAAATGGAAGACTCAGGGTGTCAAACGAAAGTCGAATTCATTACCGGTATTTGTACTCTTCAGCATTGCCCTTATGAAGATAACATTAGGGTTTACAGTTCACATTATACCTTTGAAAGTGATAAAATGCTCAAAACAATACTATTTCCTGTTAATGTTCTTGTAGTCGTTCTGATATTCATTCAAGTCTAAACAAAAAATGCTCCGGTTTGACATCCTGAATGGAACCTGTGGCAACTGATAATTATACCTTCCTAAACAGAAGTAAATCGTCTATATATAAAACCAGAATATGATTGACTGACAAACTACCATACTGTAATTTTGAACACGATCTTCATAATATAAACTCAGCTCAATAGACGTTACTCATAAATTAGTGTGAAACTGGTAATGGAGGACTTCCACGCTGTGCTGACGTGAGGTCCAAAAATGCGGAAATGGCATTCTTACTCTGAGAATGTATGGGAAGATGCATAGTTGCTTTTTTGCCTTATATTTTGTTGCAATTTTTCCAACTCAATTTAATCTCAAATTATAAATAATATATTTTTTCACAACACTATCTCGAAAATGATATCTTAATAAATAAAGGTCAATGTTTGTCTGTTTGTCAGTTACCCGACCTTTGTACCTTTGTTACTAAACTCCTCCCACAGTTTTGGTGCCAGGTGGGAGTGTGGGGCACTGTTGGAAAGCCCAGGCTTTGGAGATGGTTTTAGGCGAGTTTAGTGGAAATCAGAGACACTTTTGTTTAGGCCTTATACATTTTTCGGCAGAACTTATGTAGTATACGGGAGCGAAAAAAATTAGAAAAAAATGGCCGTTTGGGGCAGAAGGAGGCCTCCGATCGAAAAGGTGTATGGAACGAAAGTTGTTCGCAGCTACCCAAAATGGGGGTACGGATGAGGTCATATCCAAAATCGGAGGTCATTTAGCGGCCGAAATCGAGGTCGCCGTTTAATGAGGCACAGGGAGGTCGAGGCCGGTGATTATGGTAGTAGTAGTATTGTAATGATTGTGGTAGTAGTGATTGATGATGGTGATTATGGTAGTAGAATTTAAACCCGGGCAACGCCGGGTACCCCTCCTAGTTTACAATAAAAAAAAAACTCCTATGACAAAGTGAGACCCTTATGCTCCACTGTCTCATACAGCTCTTTGATAATTTTCTATAATTTGCATTTATGATTACATTTATCGTTACCGGTACTTGGCTCATGAATCAGCTTCAGAACAATGAAACTCAAACACAAGAACATATTGATATTTTATGTACGTACTGTAAATACCCCATAGCTGGGGGTGGCCGACTCGAGACAGAGCCCGAACAGAAATAACATTTAAAGTTCCAATTCTTAGGGTCCGGGACCGCTTTCGCCAGCATCAGATAATCTTGTCCATAGCTATTAACCAAACGCTTACTGGTTACAAGGATAAATGTCCACTCTATCCTGGCGATCATTATACTCCAACCATGGGGTACGCTAGCTTTATTCAACTCTATCCTGGCGATCATTATACTCCATCCATGGCGTACGCTAGCTTTATTCAACTCTATCCTGGCGATCATTATACTCCATCCATGGCGTACGCTAGCTTTATTCAACTCTATCCTGGCGATCATTATACTCCATCCATGGCGTACGCTAGCTTTATTCAACTCTATCCTGGCGATCATTATACTCCATCCATGGGGTACGCTAGCTTTATTCAACTTAAGGGGGCCCACCTCGTTTTTTTAATCTCTCTTTCTCCTTCTCTCTCTCTCTCTCTCTGGGTTGTATACATTCGGCCCCATTCAGCCTGCTGTTTTAAGACGTTTATCCCCATCCAGGTGTCGATTTTTTCCTGGCGAGCAGTAGCGAGCCAGCATATTTAAAAAAAAAAAAAAATTGACAGGTTAAATTTGTAGGCTACATTTTTCGACAAAAAAAATTCCCCGGCGAAGCCTGATTTTTCCATACAATGCTGGCTCGCGAAGAAATCGACACCTGGATGGGGATAAACGTCTTAAAACAGTAGGCTGAATGGGGCCGAATGGATACAACCCAGAGAAAGAGAGAAAAGGAGATACAAATAAAGCAGGTGACCCCCCCTTAAACAAGGACGTCTTCATATTGGCTACTACCGTATATCATTACCGGTATATAACTTGTTAGGTCATATTGGCTACTACCGTATATCATTACCGGTATATAACTTGTTTAGGTTATATTGGCTACTACCGTATATCATTACCGGTATATAACTTGTTTAGGTTATATTGGCTACTACCGTATATCATTACCGGTATATAACTTGTTTAGGTTATATTGGCTACTACCGTATATCATTACCGGTATATAACTTGTTTAGGTTATATGGCTTACTACCGTATATCATTACCGGTATATAACTTGTTTAGGTTATATTGGCTACTACCGTATATCATTACCGGTATATAACTTGTTTAGGTTATTGGCTACTACCGTATATCATTACCGGTATATAACTTGTTTAGGTTATATTGGCTACTACCGTATATCATTACCGGTATATAACTTGTTTAGGTTATATTGGCTACTGCCGTATATCATTACGGTATATAACTTGTTTAGGTTATATTGGCTACTACCGTATATCATTACCGGTATATAACTTGTTTAGGTTATATTGGCTACTACCGTATATCATTACCGGTATATAACTTGTTTAGGTTATATTGGCTACTACCGTATATCATTACCGGTATATAACTTGTTTAGGTTATATTGGCTACTACCGTATATCATTACCGGTATATAACTTGTTTAGGTTATATTGGCTACTACCGTATATCATTACCGGTATATAACTTGTTTAGGTTATATTGGCTACTACCGTATATCATTACCGGTATATAACTTGTTTAGGTTATATTGGCTACTACCGTATATCATTACCGGTATATAACTTGTTTAGGTTATATTGGCTACTACCGTATATCATTACCGGTATATAACTTGTTTAGGTTATATTGGCTACTACCGTATATCATTACCGGTATATAACTTGTTTAGGTTATATTGGCTACTACCGTATATCATTACCGGTATATAACTTGTTTAGGTTATATTGGCTACTACCGTATATCATTACCGGTATATAACTTGTTTAGGTTATATTGGCTACTACCGTATATCATTACCGGTATATAACTTGTTTAGGTTATATTGGCTACTACCGTATATCATTACCGGTATATAACTTGTTTAGGTTATATTGGCTACTACCGTATATCATTACCGGTATATAACTTGTTTAGGTTATATTGGCTACTACCGTATATCATTACCGGTATATAACTTGTTTAGGTTATATTGGCTACTACCGTATATCATTACCGGTATATAACTTGTTTAGGTCATATTGGCTACTACCGTATATCATTACCGGTATATAACTTGTTTAGGTCATATTGGCTACTACCGTATATCATTACCGGTATATAACTTGTTTAGGTTATATTGGCTACTACCGTATATCATTACCGGTATATAACTGTTTAGGTCATATTGGCTACTACCGTATATCATTACCGGTATATAACTTGTTTAGGTTATATTGGCTACTACCGTATATCATTACCGGTATATAACTTGTTTAGGTTATATTGGCTACTACCGTATATCATTACCGGTATATAACTTGTTTAGGTTATATTGGCTACTACCGTATATCATTACCGGTATATAACTTGTTTAGGTCATATTGGCTACTACCGTATATCATTACCGGTATATAACTTGTTTAGGTCATATTGGCTACTACCGTATATCATTACCGGTATATAACTTGTTTAGGTTATATTGGCTACTACCGTATATCATTACCGGTATATAACTTGTTTAGGTTATATTGGCTACTATATCATTACCGGTATATAACTTGTTTAGGTTATATTGGCTACTACCGTATATCATTACCGGTATATAACTTGTTTAGGTTATATTGGCTACTACCGTATATCATTACCGGTATATAACTTGTTTAGGTTATATTGGCTACTACCGTATATCATTACCGGTATATAACTTGTTTAGGTCATATTGGCTACTACCGTATATCATTACCGGTATATAACTTGTTTAGGTTATATTGGCTACTACCGTATATCATTACCGGTATATAACTTGTTTAGGTCATATTGGCTACTACCGTATATCATTACCGGTATATAACTTGTTTAGGTTATATTGGCTACTACCGTATATCATTACCGGTATATAACTTGTTAGGTTATATTGGCTACTACCGTATATCATTACCGGTATATAACTTGTTAGGTCATATTTATGGTAGAATATATATGAAGATATTAAGGAGAGGTACCGGTATTTAGTTTGTTCCCTAGACCTCCATCAAGCTTAAAATTACACCTCCTTGACCCCCTTTCAAGATAAATTTGTACATTTTTCGGTAGAAAAATTTCCCGGCCAAAGGCCGGTTCCTCTTAAATTACAGGCTCGCTATCGCTCGCCAGGATAAAATCGACACCTGAATTTCACGAAAGGTCTTAATATGGGGTGAAAGTTCTTAAAATAGCTAAACTAATGGGGCAAACGTTTAATAATATCAAAAGCAATGGGGCTAAACATGAGGGAGAAAGGGGTCAAGCAAAAAATCCCTCAAGTGGAGATCTGCCCTTAAAGGGTTTGCTATCGGTAATACATGCCCATTACTGTGTATTTAGTGTTGTGTTATCGTGAGCAACTCCTTATCTGAGCTGGTTACATAGTGTACCCAACAGATAACAGGTTGTCAACACAGATGTACCGTAATAGCCTACCGTATATATTGATTGTGATAAGGCGATGAGAGATTAACATATATTTACATAGATACGCTGGCCCAACAGATCTACGATCCCTCCGTAGTGGCCAGGACTTAATCCTAGTAGAGATAGTAGCCCCAAGAGTAAGGGAAAGTGGAAAAAAAGGATAGCAAAGATGTTAAGGCTCTCTCCCCACCCTCCAGCAATTTACCACAGGTCTAGACCCCTAGGGCCTACATGAAAACACAAGTGAATAACCTTGCAGGGCTTGGAAATCGCCTGAAGGAATTTACAAATAGATAAAAAATGAGAGAGAGAGAGAGAATCCGAGTCTTCCAGTCTGAAATAACAATATTTCACTTGAGACCTCTGGCGGACACTTCTGAACTAGCACCGGCGGTCGAGTGGTGAGCACGCTAACGTGTGAATCTGCTTGACCTGGGTTCGATCCCAGCCAAGGCGGATATTTAGTGGGTGTGGTAGTACGTCCTAGCATGTTTCACATGCTCGCACCCAGTCAGGGGACACCTCGAGTACGTATACAGGCTAATAACACACATAACAAAGCGTCTCCAGCAGCTTCCTCTCTCTCCAGCACCCCTTCTCCACTCTCTACACTCTTCAGAAAATAGGAAAAGTAGAAAGTAGCTACGAGGTGCCGTTGTAAAGGCTTATCCCTCTATACCTTCACCTGACCTGAGCTACGACTGTCGAGATCAACAATACTCAACACCTAGGATATGAAAAGCATATCACGATTTCCCTTTATTATACATGGTTTTACTATTATAGAAGATGGCTATACTAAGTAGGCCTATACTAAGTAGGCCTATACTAAGTGCTGATTTATATAGTATGGTAATCATGGGAATTGCCATGTTCAGCAGACAATAATTTGAGTATTGTTCACATGTGTGGGGAGGTTCCTCTCACACCGCTCTCCTAGACAAAGTTGAAAGGAAGGCCTTTCGTATCATTAACTCCCGTCCACTCACCAACTCTCTGCAATCTCTCTCTCTCTCTCCGCCGCAATGTTGCATCTCTCTCGCTATTCTATCGCTACAATAATAATCAGTGTTCCTCAGAGCTTTCCCAGTGCATACCACCTCCTTTACGTAGGGTACGTGGTACCCGTCTTGCAACTCAATCCCACCCCTACTCTGTGCAACTCTCTAACCCAAGAGTGAAACGTTACTCTCAAACTTTCTTCTACTCAACAGCTGAGCTCTGGAACTCTCTCCCAGAATCAGTCTTTCCCTCTTCCTATGACTTAAATTGCTTCAAACTCCGTGTGTCCAGGCATTTTGGCTCGATCGTCCCTTGATTTTGGCCATGTCACTCTTTCATCTATGGGGGAGGCACTCGCTATAGGAAATTCTGCCTTTTGCCTCCCTCAATCACATAGAAAAAAAAAAAATTATCACCACAAATAGGCAGGAAAACACTGTCTTCCTTTTTACTATTGATACGGTAGGGTACTGGTATTTATTATATGTATTTTGTGCCCATGCCTGTAGGCTGTATTAATGGGAAAGATTAAACCGATTTAGATGTGAAAGTGCCAGTATATATATATATATATATATATATATATATATATATATATATATATATATATATATATATATATATATATATATATACTGTATATATATATACCGGTATATATATATCCAGTGTTATACTAGTGTGTTTTAATTAAATTAGCGTAGTTGGATATGTAAGTGATATTTATATATATTTCTTTTAATGCCTGAGAACACTCACTTGTTCTTTTAAACAAATGCTAACTATTTCTTTCATATTTCAAGTAACATATACCCGTAGTAATTCATATTTTTTACTTTTACAGATACAAATCTACTGAAGATGTGCAAAGAAAGCACGAAACGTTTAGTGAATAGGCTAAATAATAGGACACAACATGAAAGCTGACGTATTATTCAACACCTAATTAAAAATAATAATGAACTTTGGAAACTTAATGTATCATTTGAATGATGAAATCAGACATACAGTGAGAAATATTGAAAAACAAGTACAAAGTTAGTAAAAAACAAATATGCCTTGGTCTTTCATAAATTTTGCCTCAATGAAAACATACTGCCTACTCATACAAATATATATATATACGGTAGGATAAGCTAATACCAGTGTACCGGTAACATGTAACTTATTTGAATTTCAAACAATTACGAATGCAATGAATCATGTATGACGAACGAGTATCTATATAATATTTGCGATTGTCTGTCTGTCTGTCTGTTCTTTATAGGCGGCCGCAGTTTTTAAGCTAGAGCGTTCATACTTGGTATGCATAGTACGGGGGTCCCTAGGCAGGTTTTAGTGAAAAAATAGAATTCCCCAGGGTGAAAGGGACGGAGAAAATGGGCGCGAAATCGGAAAAATGGCCGTTTGGGGCAGGAGGCCTCCGATCGTAAAGGTGTATGGAACGAAAGTTGTTCGCAGCCCTCCAAAATGGGGGTACGGATGAGGTCATATCCAAAATCGGAGGTCATTTAGCGGCCGAAATCGAGGTCGCCGTTTAATGAGGCACAGGGAGGTCGAGGCCGGTGATTATGGTAGTAGTAGTATTGTGTGTGATTGTGGTAGTAGTGATTGATGATGGTGATTATGGTAGTAGAATTTAAACCCGGGCAACGCCGGGTACCCCTGCTAGTTTAGCCTATATATATTTGTAGAAAATCAAGTATTATGAGTATGCATTTCGTGTTAGTATCTTTCTAAATTCTCATACAGAGCTCTGAGCTATAGGCTACCTATAACTACAGTTCATAGCTCTAAATCACCTTGGAACAGAATAAAGCGATAACAAAGTACACCTAGCCTATTACCGTACGAGTTTACTCACGATTTATTATATATAATCAAGCATTGAAGATAGATACATAATGATTTCACCATTGCAAAGTGTGTATAAATAACTGCTTTACTTACCGGTACATATATACCGGTAGTACCGTATATACAGTAGATCTACTGCCGTCACTTAAAAATATGAATTAGCCTACGCTAGCCTATGGAAATTTGGGTGTAGTTGGATAAATGACAATATTATTTTGGTTGGAATCAATTGACCACTTGCGAGTTTCAGGCTATAAGGAAGTTGGAGCCGTAAACATCAATATCAAAGAGAAATGCAGTAATAATTTGAGTTTCTAATTGATAAGAAGTATGATAAATTTGGTTTTATGAATGAATTCAAATGCATTATGATCGTATTTATGCTGATAATTCTGCTAAATAGTGAAGGCTACGGCTCCAACTTCCTTATAGGCCAAAACTCGCAAGTGGTCAATTTTATCTACTACGATTATTAGAAGTTTTGTGGGGATTTCTGCGGTAATATTGTAGATTGGCGTTTCCTGTGTCTTTCGACTTTTGAGATATAGGCTAATACATTGTAGTAGATCTTTATGTTTGATTGAAGACCCAATAAAGACTTCCACAGTCCAGTAGATGTAATTCTTGTAGGTGGAAATAGATGTAGGCTTAGTTCTACATTAAATATTTGTGGTCATGGCGCCAAGTTTAAGATTGCTGGTACAAGGTTTTATAATATATTCATATAAAAAACTACTGACGCTAAGCAAATTCCGATTTCACCGTTGGAAGGAGCATGAAAATACCGTACGTAATTCACATAAAAAATAAAAAATATACTATAACTATACTATAACTATACTATAACTATACTATAACTATACTATAACTATACTATAACTATACTATAACTATACTATAACTATACTATAACTATACTATAACTATACTATAACTATACTATAACTATACTATAACTATAACGAAAATATGAAGAGTTGAACGCCGAAGAACCATGGAATTATCGGTAAATTTTCACTAATATTGTTTTAAATTTTCACTAATATTGTTAAATTTTCACTAATATTGTTAAATTTTCACTAATATTGTTAAATTTTCACTAATATTGTTAAATTTTCACTAATATTGTTAAATTTTCACTAATATCGTTAAATTTTCACTAATATTGTTTTATATTATTTCAGATATTTACAGTTGTATTATAGTATGGGTTTCCCTTTTCTCATGATGTATAAAACATTGCATGTAACCGTAGGATGAGACTGCAAGAAAATGAAAATTGTCCGTACTGCCTCACACCAGAGACAGTGGAGCATCATTATCTACTCCACTGCCACAGACATAACGGTGCCCGCACCCACCTCAGAAGTGTAGTAACCCAACAAGGAGGAACATTCAACATCAAGCATATCCTAGGTGGAGGAGACCTACCACAACACAGTAAACATGTCATCGCATCAGCCCTAGGAACCTACATCAGAACAACAAACAAAATCACAAGCATATAAAATTACCATCCAACTGAACAACCATCCCACATACAGTACACCAACATAATACATAATACAGTACAAACTCCACCTTGGATGATTCCGGTGCTATTCCTCCCTCTCCGCCCTCCTCTCTCTTACTTATGCCTAATATCCTAATCTCTTCTAAAGATGTACTTTCTACCCTCTCTGGGCTTAACACTAATAAGGCGTACGGTCCGGACGGTGTTCCTCCTGTTGTTCTCAAAAACTGTGCTTCCGTGCTGACTCCCTGCCTAGGCAAACTCTTTCGTCTCTGTCTATCCTCTAACGTCTTCCCTTCATGCTGGAAGTTTGCTCACATTCAACCTGTCCCAAAGAAGGGTGACCGCTCTCAACCCTCCAACTATCGTCCAATTGCTCTCACCTCTTGTCTTTCTAAAGTTTTTGAAACTATTCTTGCTTCCAAATTTCTTAATTTTTTCTCTTCTCATAATCTGCTCTCAGATCGCCAGTATGGCTTCCTTAAGGGTCGCTCTACTGGTGATCTTCTTTCATATCTTACTAACTCTTGGTCACCCAACTTTCGGGACTTCGGTGAGACTTTTTCTATTGCACTAGACATATCGAAAGCCTTCGATAGAGTCTGGCATAAATCTTTAATTGCTAAACTATCCTCCTTCGGTTTCTATCCCTCCATCTGTGCCTTTGTCTCTAATTTCCTTTCCGGCCGTTCCATAGCCGCGGTTGTGGACGGCCATTGTTCACTTCCTCACCCTATAAACTCCGGTGTTCCTAAGGGCTCTGTCCTATCTCCTATTCTCTTTCTAATTTTTATAAATGAACTGTACCTTAATTCCCATCCATTCATACGCAGACGACTCAACCTTACACTGCTCCATTAGTTTTTCAGAACGCCCCAGCCAGCAATCCCTCAACGACAAACGTAATGAAGCCATAGAACTCTTAAATTCTGATCTAAATACTATTTCCAATTGGGGCAGAGAAAACCTTGTTAACTTTAATGCTTCCAAAACCCAATTTCTCCATCTATCTACCCGTCAGGATCTCCCAGCGGACTATCCCTTATTCTTCAACAATACAAAAATCAACCCTTCATCTTCTCTCAATATTCTTGGTGTCTCTTTTTCTTCTGCTCTCATTTGGAAGGACCATATTACCAGTCTTGCTAAGGCAGCCTCCCAGAATAGCTGGGTGTGCTCAACCGCCTTAGGGGGTTCTTTTCCCCTGCACAGCTTCTTGCTCTGTACAGGGGCATAGTGTGCCCTTGTATTGAGTATTGTTCACATGTGTGGGGAGGTTCCTCTCACACCGCTCTCCTAGACAAAGTGGAAAGGAAGGCCTTTCGTATCATTAACTCCCGTCCACTCACCAACTCTCTGCAATCTCTCTCTCTCCGCCGCAATGTTGCATCTCTCTCGCTATTCTATCGCTACTATAATAATCAGTGTTCCTCAGAGCTATCCCAGTGCATACCACCTCCTTTACTTAGGGCACGTGGTACCCGTCTTGCAACTCAATCCCACCCCTACTCTGTGCAACTCTCCAACCCAAGAGTGAAACGTTACTCTCAAACTTTCTTCTACTCAACAGCTGAGCTCTGGAACTCTCTCCCAGAATCAGTCTTTCCCTCTTCCTATGACTTAAATTGCTTCAAACTCCGTGTGTCCAAGCATTTTGACTCGAACGTCCCTTGATTTTGGCCCTGTCACTCTTTTAACTATGGGGGAGGCACTCGCTATAGGCAGTTATGCCTTTTGCCTCCCTCAATCACATAGGAAAAAAAAAAAAAAAAAAAAACAGAGCAGTACTGTACGGTACGGTACCACCACTGATCATCTTCTCTACCTCACCCTCACCTTGACTCCCTGACCTCAAAATATGACGACAAACCTATCCTCCTTATACAGTACGGTACCGGTAGTATAAAATCCACCTTTAATATCTCTCCTAAACCCTATTATAGGCTACTAACACAATTGTTCTTGTCACCCCTCTTAAAACGCCTGTGCAGTAATCTGGAGACACCACAACCCTCCAAGCAAACTGCAAATTTAAACAATAAGAAGAAGACGCAATTACTGTGGGTAAAACCAGCAATGGCAATAGCCTAACATATGTGTAGGCCTATAAAAAAAAACGGCAGCCGAAATAGGGCTTAAGAGTGAGTTGTAGTGGAAAATATTAGCTCGATTACTTATCCAAGCGCGAGTTAACCCTCTCACTTCCTTGACGCAATTTTGAGCCTATTAGGGATACTTTAAAGGGGTATTTAGAAACCTTTAGTTTAGTTACTTCAACCTCTGCAGTTGTCTTTGAGTTAGCTGTGGGCAGAAAACTAATTTTGGAGAGGTAATTATAAGAGTGAGAGAACTCTATTTATTATTGCTAATCTGGCAACCTCTGCGTCATATGGTAGTGAGAGGGTTAATTATTGTGAAGCCTATTTGAAGGGCTTGCTTGGATTGCATTGGCCGCAGTCACGCAGTGCCCTTCTCTGTAACGTTGTCCATTGCAGCCTGTGGTGGTTGAGTTATCCTAAAGTTTATAGTGTGTATGACTACTGTGTGTAGCCTATATACGCAAGGAAGTTGTGGCTACTGTACATTACCCAGGTTAACACAGGTTACAAGGTCCAAGTTCTCGGATATGATACCGTTTTGATTGACTCGAGACATAACCAAAGTCCATACTGCTAGATAGAGGTATAGATTGTAACCTAAGATCTTACCCATTCGTTTTACTCTGACAGGGAATCGAATACGGGACCTTTCATTTGTGAATCGAACGCGATACCATTGCGCCACAGTAACAACACGATGTCATATTCACGCTATTGATTTGTCAGCCTAGTCATATCGTAATCAAGCCATGTGGATGATGTGATATCTCCAAGCACAAGATTTCACTCCATTCAGCAATATGCGGAAATGGATTATAGGGGCATTCCGCCCCCTCTGACAAAAGTCTATCAATCTAGATGTGACACGGATTTTACAATGTTTCAGAGAGACATTAGCCGAGGCCCTATTCCATATATTTATATAGGCTATATATATAATTTAATAGTATACCTGTCAATGGCTTCCTAATAGCCTAAGTAGGCCTAGGCTATATCGTAAAATATATAAAACATATAATCATTATTCGCTATAGGCCTAGCCTAGCCCATGTCGTACAGCTGGCCATTGTCTAATATAGGCCTAGGTTATTCCAAACACGGTTTCGCATGTATGACGGTCCATGTAGATATAGGCCTAGCACATACCGGTAACCCCTAATAACATATTCCAGTAGGCCTATTAGGTTAATAAACAAACCCATTCCGAGTAGTCTGTGACCACTGACCTAGACTAGGCTAGGGCTAGCCTATAAAGCACTTGCAGTAAGCTAAAAACGCCCAAGAGCCCATGAATAAAAGACGTACCGGTAATAACAATAGCCTACTGTCAATCATCATTTGACATAAAGAGCAATGAAAACACGTTTTGTTATTGTTTAAATAAAATAGCCTAGCCAATACATTAAAGGTATAAAATATAATAACGTTGTAGCCTAGTAGGCCTAAGTCACTGTAATCACATAATACAATCGTGAAAGCTAGACTGATGAAAAAAATGTTGACATGCGGGTTGGTGCCCGATTCCTGAAAGATTAGATCATCACTCACCACAAAAGGATGTGCAGGAAGGATGCGAGCTAGTGAATGTGACGAGACCAAGTAAATGAAGTGATGCAGCCTTCCTCACCACTTCCGCTGCTCATAACTTCCTTTAGAGCTTCCTCATACTCACATCTGCTTATGTTTGTGGGAAGTTCTCTTGAGAGGGGTCAACCCACAACACTCCAAATGTCTTATAAAATATGTTCCTCACATCATTGGCACTGTGCTTAGTTCTTCTCAGATTATGTATCCTTTTCTACAAGATACAATCCACCTTTAGTTTGCGACGGGTAGTTGCTAAACTTCCCTGATTATAGCAATTCACAGAGATTTCGGAGAGAAGACGAAACACACCCCTCACTCCCTACGCTATTAAACATCTACTACATCCCAGGATTTTACTTGCGTCTGGGGCTCACAATAGATCGTACGGATGCCAATGTAAACAAACTATGCTTACCGACTTATAAACATCCCCCAGCCACATAGTGTATCCAGTAGTCAGTATTTATGTAACTCTAGAATAAAGATGTCGATTAGGCGGCTAGACAACGTTAGATAGATGAGAAATGGTAATGTTATGGGTGATAATGATCGTGCGGCCGGCAGCGCGACAGCAGACCTGGCGGCACCAAGTCTACACAAGAAAAATGTGAGCATCTCCTGATACACTCGATGGAGGAGGTTGCAAATCACACACCCCTTTTTTACGAACCCTTACATAACTTCAAGCATATAATCCGCCCGCCGACATTAGATACGTCCGACCCGCAGGGCAAAAGACGATTAGATCTAAAGATGCCAAGACGAGGAATTTAGTCGCAAGGAAAGAGTAGCCCAACCACCCCATACATAATTTTATTTTTTCCGTTTCTTTTTTCTCCTACCTCATCTGCAATTCGCATGTGCAAACTGAGATAAACAAGAGCTGGCCGAGAATACAAACCAACTTGGCCGGACTCGTGCTCTCGTGTCAACATTGCCGGGAGACAAATGTAACTAGAAACCACTTTAGGACCTGGCTTGACTTCTTGTGTTTGTTTATGCACTTGCAGCAGCAGCCGCGCATGTTCATTAAGGGGAGGCAGGCCGTTATTTCTGGACCCCCTTCTCCCTAATGTTTAGCCCCACTAGTTTTGAGATTATAAGACGTTCGGCCCAGTAGTTTGGCGATTTTAACACCTTTCGCCCCATTTCGTTGTCAATTTTAAGACCTTTCGTGCCATTTAGGTGTCGATTATTTCTTGGCAAGCGATAGCGAGCCTGCAATTTTAAGAGGAATCGGCCTTCGGCCGGGAAATTTTTCCATCGAAAAATTTACAATTTTATCTTGAAGGGGGGTCTAGGGTTTTTTTTTCTAAGCTTGATGGAGGTCTAGGGAGGAAACTATAAAAATATATGAATAAATTAATTAATAGACCAAACAAACGGCCAGTCTCCCCGTAAAGCCTTCACTGCGGGCATGACTTTATTTTATCCTGGCCAATTATTATGTTCCTTCCAACAACCAACCATACTCCTAAAATCGATTAATGAAATTTACAAACACATGTGGCAGTCCGTGGACTCGAACCCAGGATGCTCACACCGAAAATCAACACCTTATACATCGCACCACGAAGACAGTTAAAGGTTGGTGGATATTAGACGATTTCAATCAGTTACAAAATGACCTGTTGTTGTCATGGGGGTGAGACCGTACATTCAATTAATTAATGGATATGTAGTAGTCAGAGAGTTAACCCTTTCAGTACCGATGCCGTCCTTTTAGCTTTATGCTGGCTACTATTAGACGATAATATTCAGTTTAATAAAGGCCTCCAGCAATTAACAGGCTTCGAACTATCTCGCTTAATCGTTTTACTACCACAGATCCTTAACATTTGGAGTAAGGGGTCAGGTGCAAGTTGGACTAGATAATAGTCCATCAGGCGCCTGGCCCGGGGAGACGATTAATATGAAGGGTGCGCCTGGAAGTGTGGTGGGAGGGCTTGTGGCTTTAGCTCCGCTGCATGTCTGCCTGCCGAGATCGGAACCTCTCCGGGTGGTCGGGGGGAGCCGGGGGAGTGCTGGAGCGACCTTGGTGACCCTGGTATCTGGGTCTTCACCTGGGTGACCTAGATGTGTGTGAATTTGTGTTTTTATCTCTGTTATTCGTTGTTTTATGTTGTTTTTGTGTGTTTCCCTGTTCTTGCTCTGTCTTGAGTCGGCTACCCCCATAATGGGGATTGGGCCTGAGCATATAGATAGATAGATGGATAGATCCTTAATAAACTGCATACAATTGTCTAAATATAGCTACAATAAAATTTAAAAGACGTCGGCGGTATAGTGGGGGTTAATGGAGATAGCCTATATTTTGCCTTCCGGGCATGGCAGATAGGTGGAGCTTGTTTTAAAATATTGACCATCTGGAAGTGAATGATGGCGGACGGAAGAACAGCAGGGTTAAGGGGGGTGACCTGCTCTTTGTTCTGTCCTTTCCTATCTTTCTCTGGCTTGTATCCATTTGGCCCCATTCAGCCTACTGTTTTAAGACGTTTATCCCCATCCAGGTATAATTTTTTTACTGGTGAGCGGTAGCGAGCCAGCATATTTTTTATTTTTGTTTGACAGCAGGCTAAATTTGTACATTTTTCGATAGAAAAATGTCTCTGGCGAAGCCAGATTTCTTCATATAATGCTGGCTCGCTATCGCTCGCCAGGAAAAAATCGACACCTAGATGGGGATAAACGTCTTAAAATAGTTGGCTGAATGGGGCCAAATGGATACAAGCCAGAGAAAGATAGAAAAGGACAGAAATAACCCAAAACAGGTCACGCCCCTTACTACGTTGTGGTTAAGGGGAGATCTCCACTTGAGGGATTTTTTTCTTGACCCCTTTCTCCCTCATGTTTAGCCCCATTGCTTTTGATATTATAAAACGTTTGGCCCATTAGTTTGGCGATTTTAAGAACTTTCACCCCATAGTAATGCCTTTCGTGCCATTCAGGTGTCGATGTTATCCTGGCGAGCGATAGCGAGCCTGTAATTTAAGAGGAACCGGCCTTCGGCCGGGAAATGTTTCTACCGAAAAATTTACTAATTTATCTTGAAAGGGACTCAAGGGGGTGTAATTTTAAGCTTGATGGAGGTCTAGGGAACAAACTAAATACCTCCCCTTAACCCTTTCACGCATATGACGCGATTTTGAGCCTATTAGGGACACTTCAAAGCCTTGGTTACAATCAGGGGTATATAGAAACCTTTAGTTTAGTTACTTCAACCTTTGCAGATGTCTTTGAGTTAGCTGTTCATAAATGCGTGAAAGGGTTAAGGAGGGCGTTTTATCCTAGCAATAGGTAACTTATCTATAGTCAGCCTTTCTGCCAGTTGAGGGTAAACTAAATCCCTTAGCAGTGAATATCCCGATAATTAAAGGGGAGATTTCCACACCTAGAGGATTTTTTTCTGGACCCCCCTCTCCCTCATGTTTAGCCCCATCGCTTTTGAGATTTTAAGACGTTCGCCCCATTAGTTTGGCGATTTTAAGACCCCTTGCCCCATTTGTCAATTTTAAGACCATTCGTGCCATTTAGGTGTCGATTTTTTCCTGGCGAGCGAAAGCGAGCCTGTAATTTAAGGGGAACCGGCCTTCGGCCGGGACATTTTTCTACCGAAAAATGTACAAATTTATCTTGAAAGGGGGTCTTGGGGGTGTATTTTTAAGCTTGATGGAAGTCTAGGGAATCAACTAAAAACCTCCCCTTAAATGGAGATGGGCGTATTTATTTCATCATTTATATATTTTGTTATCATGTTTTTAGTTTCCTCCCTGGGGGGGGGGGGGGGAGGGGGGCACCCCCCCCCCCCCCCCCCACGACCCCCCTTTAAGATAAATGTGTACTTTTCCGACAGCCAAATGTCCTCTTATTACAGGATAGCTATCGCTCGCCCGGAAAATATCGACACCTAAATATAACGAAAGGTCTTAAAATTGACAACGAAATGGGGCGAAAAGTGTTAAAATCGCCAGACTAATGGGCCGAACGTCTTAAAATCTCAAAATTAATGGGGCTAAACACGAGGGAGAAGGAGTGTCCAGAAAAACCAACCAACCCTTATTGTAACCTAACTTGTATTTTCTTGACTGCGATCATTGGATACCGTCATTATCCTGTCAACAAGTGAACTCTGGAACTCTCTCCCTCAATCAATCTTTCCTTCATCCTATGACTTAAACTCCTTTAAACTTCGTGTATCCAGGCATTTTAACCGCAACGTCTCTTGAATTCGGCCCTGTCACTCTTTCTGCTTCGATGGAGACACTCGTTACAGGCCTTGTGTGTCTTTCATACACATAGGAAAATAAAATCCTATGCAGTACCGGTGGCATCCTCTCCATTACATTCTGGCAATTATTAGACGGTTTTACTAAGGTTACGAAGGACGTCTAGCCATTAATAGACTACAGACTATCTCACATAAGAACGTACGAAAACGGGAGTCTGCAGAGAGCCTAGTGGCCCACATTAGGCAGATCCCTTTCCAACCCACTCCATCTCGTCCATATGCCTATCTAATTATATTTTGAAGCTCTGTATCGTTCTTGATCCTACCATGTCACTCGGTAGCCTATTCCACCTATCTACAACTCTGTTACCAAACCAATACTTGCCTATATCTTGATCCTACCATGTCACTCGGTAGCCTATTCCACCTATCTACAACTCTGTTACCAAACCAATACTTGCCTATATCTTGATCCTACCATGTCACTCGGTAGCCTATTCCACCTATCTACAACTCTGTTACCAAACCAATACTTGCCTATATCTTGATCCTACCATGTCACTCGGTAGCCTATTCCACCTATCTACAACTCTGTTACCAAACCAATACTTGCCTATATCTTTTCTGAAACTAAATGTGTCTAATTTTAAACCATTTGTTCGAGTTCTTTCGATATCACTGACCTTCAGTACATATTTCATGTCCCCTTTATTAATCCCACTAACCCACTTGAACACCTCTATCATATCCCCTTTAACTCTGCGTCTCTCTAACGAATGTAAGCCTAATTTCTTCAACATTTCTTCATATGGAAGATTTCTAATATTATGCATAATTTGTGTCATTCTTCGTTGTACTCTCTCCAAGAAATCTATGTTCATTCTGTAATAGGGACACCAAAATTGAACAGCATAATCCATATGGGGTCTCACTAATGACAAGTAAAGTTTTAAGATAACATCAGCAGTTCTGTTACTCACACTCCTAGAGATGAACCCGAGAATCCTGTTTGCCTTGTTACGAACGCTTAAACGCTGTTATCTAGGCTTCAAATCATTGCTAACAAACACACCCAGATCTTTCTCACAGTCTGAGTTTTCTCATTCAAAGCTTTATGAAGTCGTCTAAATGTATACCTGAATGAAAACAAAAATACGTCCCTGGTACTGTAAGGGATAAGGGAGCCCATCTCACTTTTTTTGGTTTTTATCTTTCTCTCCCTCGCTCTTTGGCTTGTATCTATTCGGCCCCATTCAGCCTACTGTTTTAAGACGTTTACCCCCATCCAGGTGTCAATATTTTCCTGGCGAGCGGTAGCGAGCCAGTATATATATACTTTTGTTTTGACAGCAGGTTAAATTTGTAAATTTTTCGATAGAAAAATGTCTCCGGCGAAGCCAGATTTCTCCATACAATGCTGGCTAGCTATCGCTCGCCATGAAGAAATCGACACCTGGTTGGGGATAAACGTCTTAAAACAGTTAGCTGAATGGGGCCGAATGGATACAAGCCAGGGAAAGAGAGAAAAGGAGAGAAAGATAAAAACAAAAAGCAGGTGACCCCCCCTTAAAAGACTATATATAAAGACTATATATAAATACTATATATAAATACTATATCAACATATCCTTTCATCTACCATACATATATATTTCCTAAGCTTCATGAAATCCTCTCCATGTAGCTGAAATCCCAAAAAAAAAAAAAAAAAAAAAAAAAAAATGTCGCCTGGTACGGAAAGGGTTACAGACACCCATAACCCGGGAATTAA
This sequence comes from Paralithodes platypus, assembly GCA_032716605.1. Classification (NCBI taxonomy): domain Eukaryota; kingdom Metazoa; phylum Arthropoda; class Malacostraca; order Decapoda; family Lithodidae; genus Paralithodes; species Paralithodes platypus. Next base: position 3,063,784 of record CM064542.1, on the reverse strand, counting down.
TGACGACCTATTTAGAGTTGACTTTTCTGGTCTCCCTTCTACCTCATCTTTAGCCCCATTAGTTTTCAGATGTTCAGACGCTTGGCCCAATAGTTTGGGGACTTTTTAAAAATCGACCCATTTATTTGTCAATATTTAGACTATCTATCTATCTATCTATCTATCTATCTATATGCTCAGGCCCCAATCCCCATTTTGGGGGTAGCCGACTCAAGACAGAGCAAGAACAGGGAAAACACAAAAACAACATAAAACAAAAAATAAACACAGATAAAAAAAAACACAAACTCACACACATCCAGGTCACCCAGGAGAAGACCCAGAGACCAGGGTTACCAAGGTCGCTCCAGCACTCCCCCGGCCCCTGACCACAATAATTTAGGTGTCGATATTTTCCTGGCGAGCGATAGCGAGCCTGTAATATAGTAGTAACCGGCCTTCGGCCTGGACATTTTTCTATCGAAAAATGTACAAATCTATCTTGAAGGGGGCTTGGGTATTATCTTGAAGGGGGCTTGGGTATTATCTTGAAGGGGGCTTGGGTATTATCTTGAAGGGGGCTTGGGTATTATTGTAAAGCTTAACTTAACCCCTTCTATACCGTCAACGTCATTTTAACTTTATTCTGGCAACTATTAGGAGATTTTATTCAGTTTAAAATGGCCAGCAATGAACAGACTTCTAACTCTCTCACTTAACCCTTTTTACTACCTCAGATCCTTCCTAAACTGAACAAAATCGTTTAAATAATAGCCATAATAAAACCGTAGAGACGTCGCCGGTACAGAAGTGGTTAATGGAGGTCTAGGGAGCAAACTAAACAAAAAAATCCTTAAAAGATAAATTTATATGCAATCCCCCCCCTAAGCCGGACAAGCTATTACCTTAAATGTTGTGGTATTTATCTGTATAAAGAAAGATGAGTTGCAAATCGGTCAAGTAATTACCTTAAATGAGACGGTATTTATCTGTATAAAGAAAGATGAGTTGCAAATCGGTCAAGTAATTACCTTAAATGTGATGGTATTTATCTGTATAAAGAAAGATGAGTTGCAAATCGGTCAAGTAATTACCTTATATGTGACGGTCATTAGCTGTATAAATAAAGATGACTTGCTGTTTTAACTGCATCTAGGGTAACTTTGCTTAACCCCTTCTGTACCGGCAACGTCTGTTTAATTTGAGTATATGTAGACGATTGTGTGCAGTTTAAGAAGGACCTGTGACAGTTAAATGGGTCAAGTGAGATAGTTCGAAGCCTTTTTCAAATTAGCCAAAATCGTCCAACAGTCGACAAAATAAAGATAACATGATGTTGCCGGTACAGAAGGGGTTAAGCCGGTGTCACACGAGCGCTTTTTCCGGCAATTTTCGATGAGGAAGTTTGTTCTCGTAATATTTCGAGGCTCTTTCACACTGGTATCATCAACTAGACTGAAGGTAGATTATGTTAGGGGGATGATTTATTATGTAACTGAAATTTTAAAGATGCCAGACTACAATTGCCCGAAACAAATTGACGGACAAAATTATGTCTGACGCCGCCTTTACAAGTCTCTCTTTCCTATATGATACTTTGTGTATAATTACTCCTTCAATACGATGATATAATTATGTCTGACGCCGCCTTTACAAGTCTCTCTTTCCTATATGATACTTTGTGTATAATTACTCCTTCAATACGATGATATAATTATGTCTGACGCCGCCTTTACAAGTCTCTCTTTCCTATATAAATACTTTGTGTATGATAACTCCTTCAATACGATGATATAATTATAGTTTTATTCTGACTAACGTACGATTATTCTGACTAACATACGATTATTCTGACTAACATACGATCATTTTTGTCAGCTTAGGAAATACGTACTGTACCTTTATATACGGTTCCATAGGGATTGGGCCCATACGGAATTGGGCCCATACGGGATTGGGCCCACGGGATTGGAACCTAACCTAACCTAACCTAACCCAACCTAACCTAAGTGGGCCCAATCCCGTATGGGCCCAATCCTGTGGTCACCTCTTGGAGGCATTGAAAGTAACAAGATGTTCTCTACCCCAATCAGAAATAATTAATAGATTGGAAGATAGGCACTCTACAGTATATGGCCCTTTTATGTGAGTTTTGGAGTGATTGCATTTTTGTCTTCTATATTCCAACTACTCCCTCTCGGGCATAGGCCGAGAGCCTGTTCATTCAACCACTAATCATTGAACGGTGAAGCCCGTGAGGCCTCGTTCCAGTCTAAGGGGTGAGACATGTGAAGCACTTTTAGCTGCAACCAGACCCTGCCATCTTGCCTTCGCAGGATGCATGGGGCTTAGCTGCCCACTCACGGCTCGAAGCATCCCCATCTCTGAAGCTGCTTCCTCCAGTGTTTCACTGTCTCACCTCCTAGACTCAGACCTTCACTCTCAGAACGCCACCTATTGAGCAATGAACTCACTAGGCATTGCCCCCCTGTAGCATATTTTGAATATGGGAATATTCATACAGTGCTATTTAATCAGGAAGCAATGAGGGTATTTATTTGGCGTTTCGGTGGGCTTTGTGGTAATGCACTGATACTAGGTACAGCACAAATCCTATCCCAATAATATCTTCCCATTGACATATCGGGATTCGAACCCGGGTCCATTGGATTACCAGTCCAGTGGCAAGACCACTCCACCACACCTCCCCTAATGCTGGGTTGGTGTGAACAAATAGTTGAATAGTGTAAAGTGTAGTCATTAGCATATGAATGGATAAAACTAGAGATACATTTTTTTTTTTTTTTTTTTTTTTTTCCCAACAAATTAGAGAGTTGAAGAGATCATTTACTCCTGCTGTACCAACAACGTCTTTGGAATTTTATTGTAGCAAGATTTAGACGGTTTTGTGCAGTTTAAGAAGGATCTGTGGTGGTAAGAAGGGTTAAGGGGACATAGGCCGGTTTTCTGGACCACTTTCTCCCTCATGTTTAGCCCCATTAATTTTCAGATGTTAAAATGTTTGCCCCATTAGTTAGTCGATTTAAGAAGTTTCGCCCCATTTCTTCGTCAATATTTAGACCTTTTGTGCTATTTGATCTAATGGATGTGTTGTTTTTTTAATTTGAAGGAGGTCTAGGGAGGAAACTAGAAAAATAACGAATACTGTACATGCAAAAATCGCCCATAAAGTGAACCATCTCCCCTTAATCAGTGGCAAGTCAACCAGGGCCAAATGAATGCAACTTATATTCCTAACTTAACATAAGCTAAGTTAACTATTGGTTGAGCTGGCACTGGTAAGCATACACTGGATGAGTTCTCTAGTCACCCATCACACCAAATAAAAAAATAAAAATAAATAATAATAATAATAATAATAATAATAATAATAATAATATTAAAATAATCTAATAATTGGTCCTCGTAGACATGCAAGGCCACAGGGAAGTCTCACAGGAGGGAGAGTAAATTGCACCCTAATGAAAATACCAGACACCAGACCAAAGTTTGTTGTAAGAAATGATGCCTTAGAAGAACTAGCAGACGACTGACAGACAGATGGACCAAAGAAAACGAGGAAGGCATCCGTTCCTTCTAGGTTGGGCACAAATCGTGACTCCTAACCTCTGTAACTCATAAAGGGCTGGAACAAATGGGCTGTAAATGTCCACACCTATTCCCTGGTCAAGTCTCCCTATCGGGTAGAAAAATGAGCTCGCTTACACTAGTCCTTTTTGAGTTATGAGAGGTTAGGGGTTACGATTTCTGTCCAAGCTAGAAAGGACAGACTATAGTATAATAAGCTTACTAACAAACAACATGATAATAGACGGTGAAGGAGATAACGGTATTGTTAAGTGAACAGTAACACGCACACACGTACAGTATGTTGTAGACACAACGCACACACACATACACCACAAACACACACACATCCAACATACCACACGCACTTAAGGGGAGGCAGACCGTTTTTCTGGATCCCCTTCTCCCTAAATTTTAGCCCCACTACTTTTGAGATTATAAGACGTTCGGCCCATTAGTTTGGCGATTTTATCACCTTTCGCCCCATTTCGTTGTCAATTTTAAGACCTTTCGTGCCATTTGGGTGTCGATTTTTTCCTGGCGAGCGATAGCAAGCCTGCAATTTTAAGAGGAAGCGGCCTTCGGCCGGGAAATTTTCTGCCGAAAAACGTACAAATTTATCTTGAAGGGGGTCTAGGTTTTTTTTTTCTAAGCTTGATGGAGGTCTAGGGAGGAAACTAAAAAAAAATATATGAATAAATGAATTACTAGAGCAAACAAACGGCCAGTCTCCCCTTATTAACTGCAGTACATCCATAATACTTGCACGTACACACACATAAAACACACCATACACGCATACACACACATAAAACACACCATACACGCGTACACACACATAAAACACACCATACACGCATACACACACATAAAACACACCATACACGCGTACACACACATAAAACACACCATACACGCATACACACACATAAAACACACCATACACGCATACACACACATAAAACACACCATACACGCATACACACACATAAAACACACCATACACGCATACACACACATAAAACACACCATACACACATATGAAATACAAACTGGGAATATACTTATGCCTTCATAACCTTAGATAATATTTCCGAATTCTATGCTCATTAGTTAAACATTTGTCAAAGATGTCGATCATAGATCATCCCAAATCCTTGCCGGTTCCCATACCATTGAACCCATGGAGGTAGAATATTAAGGGGAGGCTGGCCGTTTGTTTGGTCTATTAATTCATTTATTCTTACCCTTCTCTGTATCCTCCTACTATCTCTATCCTCAGTTTCAAGCCAAAGGTGGATGTTGCGTATCTGTACGCAACAATCTTGCTTTCTCTCGTGTTCCCAACTTTGATTCTTCTGAATTCTCAACTCTCTGGTTAAAGCTTTCTTGTCACTCTCAAACTAAATATTTCTGCGCTGTTTATCTCTCCCCTAATTCTACTGACTATCCAAAATTCTTCGACTATCTAACTTCTAAAGTGGAACACATTCTATCCATCTCTCCTTTTGCGAAAACCTCCATCTTAGGAGATTTCAATGTTCACCACCACCAATGGCTCTCCTCTCATTTCACTGACCAACCTGGTGAACAAGCCTACATCTTTTCTATCCTAAATTACCCAGAGCAGTTAGTCCATCACCCTACTCGAATCCCTGACCGCCTTAGAGATCAGCCCAACATTCTTGACTTAACCCTTTCACGCTTATGACGCAATTTTGAGCCTATTTGGGATACTTTAAAGCCTCTGTTACCATCAGGGGTATTTAGAAACCTTTAGTTTAGTTACTTCAACCTCTGCAGTTGTCTTTGAGTTAGCTGTGGCCAGAAAACTAATTTTGGAGAGGTATTTATAAGAGTGAGAGAACTCTATTTCTTATTGCTAATCTGGCAACCTCTGCGTCATAAAAGCGTGAAAGAGTTAATTATAACTTCTAATCCTTCTACTTACGCTGTAAACCTTTTCTCTCCGTTGAGCTCCTCTGATCACAACCTTATCTCTGTTACCTGTCCTATCTCTCCAGTACGGCCATCCATTGCTCCCAGCCGGCGGTACTTGTGGCACTTTGGCGCTGCCAACTGGGAGGCTCTTCGGCAGTACTTCTTTGATTTCCCATGGAATGATTTTTGCTTCCGTGGCCGGGGACCCTCGGAGTGTGCCGAGCGCATGTCAACAAATTGGGTGAGATGTCATAATTGTTGTTACTGGAGCCTACTATTTTGCAGGATTGGAAACAAAGTATTTTATAGGCCATGCCTTTCCAAGCTTTAATTAATTAACTCAACAATTGCACTGACAATAACAATTCTTATCTACACCTTTGATGGTCCCAAATAACAACAACAACACTGATCTTTAATTTGTGTTCGTGTTTATTACAAACAGAACAAATGTTACAAGGCAATTAACCTCCCCATTGCCCACTACCACCTTCCATACCATGCCACACACCCCTCGTCCCACCCTACCTTTGCTAACATGATATTGGAATTCCTGGGATGAGTTCAAATGACTAGAAGTGGTCTATTTCGCCGATTTGGGCTGAGTGGATGTTTTGGAATTACAGGTTGTTTTGGGATGAGTGACCAATTTGACTCACGACCATTTTAGGCAGAGTGGCTATTTTATCCATGGTTGCTTTGAGTTTAGTGGCTTATTTTGGCTGTACTGTTGTGCCTGTGGCTGTTATTTTGGCTGTACTGTTGTGCCTGTGGCTGTTATTATGGCTGTACTGTTGTGCCTGTGGCTGTTATTGTGGCTGTACTGTTGTGCCTGTGGCTGTTATTTTGGCTGTACTGTTGTGCCTGTGGCTGTTATTTTGGCTGTACTGTTGTGCCTGTGGCTGTACTGTTGTGCCTGTGGCTGTTATTTTGGCTGTACTGTTGTGCCTGTGGCTGTTATTGTGGCTGTACTGTTGTGCCTGTGGCTGTTATTTTGGCTGTACTGTTGTGCCTGTGGCTGTTATTGTGGCTGTACTGTTGTGCCTGTGGCTGTTATTTTGGCTGTACTGTTGTGCCTGTGGCTGTTATTGTGGCTGTACTGTTGTGCCTGTGGCTGTTATTTAATGAGTGGCCATTGTGGAGATTTAGATTGATTTAGACTGATTAACCATTTTGAGTTGATTAACCATTTTGAGTTGATTAACCATTTTGAGTTGATTAACCATTTTGAGTTGATTAACCATTTTGAGTTGATTAACCATTTTGAGTTGATTAACCATTTTGAGTTGATTAACCATTTTGAGTTGACTAGCCATTTTGAGTTGATTAACCATTTTGAGTTGATTAACCATTTTGAGTTGATTAACCATTTTGAGTTGATTAACCATTTTGAGTTGATTAACCATTTTGAGTTGATTAACCATTTTGAGTTGATTAACCATTTTGAGTTGATTAACCATTCTGGTTCGTGGCTGTTTTGATTTAGGTTCGTTTTGGGTCAGGTTGCCAATTTGGTCTGCGGGTGCTTTGGGATGTGTGACCGTGTTGACCAAGTGGCCAGATTGGTCCACGACAGTTTTGGGCTGAATGACTGTCAGGTGAAGGTGAAGGTATTGAGGGATAAGCCTTTACAACGGCACCTCGTATCTACATTCTACTTTTTCCTATTTTTTTGAAGTGTAGATAGGAGAGAAGGGGTGTTGGAGAGAGAGTAAGCTGTTGGAGTGGCTTTGTTATATGTGTTATTAGTCTGTATACGTCGTCGAGGTGTCCCCCGACTGGGTCCTAGCATGTGAAACATGCTAGGACGTACTACAACACCCACTAAATGTCCGCCCGGACTGGGATCGAACCCAGGTCAAGCAGATTCACACGTGAGCGTGCTCACCACTCGACCGCCGAGGCGGCTCAAGGATTGTTTGGGCCACGTGGACATTTTGAGCTAAGCTGCCACTTTGGACTCCTCTTATGTCGCAACCCTCTCCTAGAGGTCTTTGTTGAATACGGCCCTGAGAACTACATTAACTGGGGAAAAAAAAAAAATAGCATATGATTCTTAACATTAATCCTCCATTACAAACCACAACGTACTTGAATACATTAATGAAAGCATATGGTCCTCCCGGGATTCAAACTTGGGACACCACACCCAGAACATACTGTAAGTACCTAATCCATTATACCACCAACACAGCTAAAGGTTGAGTTCACGATCACGATAAACATCCATTTTCGAATTCTGGATATCAATCTAATCATGTACTCAGACCCAACTGCATTATGGAAAGCGCAATGTTTTAGTGAGAGAATAGAACATTGAATGGGGCCAAGATCACTAAGGATCGGCCTCGCTAGACATTAGTTCCTGAACGTATAGAAATTAAGGAACACCCCGTTCTTAACATTAATCATCCATTACAAACCCCAATGTACTTGAATAAATTAATGAAAGTATATGATCTTCCGGGGATTCAAACTCGGGACACCACACCCAGAACATAAGCACCTAAACCACTGCACCACCAACACTCGTTGAGGGAGCCCACCTCGCTTTTTTTTCTCTTTCTCTCCCTCTATCGTTGGGTTGTATCCATTCGGCCCCATTCAGCCTACTGTTTTAAGACGTTTACCCCCATCCAGGTGTCATTATTTTCCTGGTGAGTGGTAGCGAGCCAGCATATATATGTTGTTGTTTTTCAGAGCAAGCTAAATTTGTAAAAAAAATCGAAAGAAAAATGTCTCTGGCTAAGCCGGATTTCTCCATACAATACTGGCTCGCTATCGCTCGCCAGGAAGAAATCGACACCTGGATAGGGATAAACGTCTTAAAACAGTTGGCTGAATGGGGTCGAATGGATACAAGCCAGAGAAAGAGAGAAAAAAAGGGTATCATCCCCGTTATGGCGACGGAGGTAAATAATAAAAAAATAACATCAAATTCCCGAGTTCTCCTCCCCTGACCTGTGTGACTGTGTGTGTGTGTGTGTCGGTTGGGGTATATAATTGGATACTGCGCAGGCAAAGGTTTTAAGGAACAAGAAAGTCGTGAGGGGTTTATATGTCTTCGTGTTCGGTGTCTGGGAAATTATAAAAGGGCGAGAGAGAGTGTGTGAGATACATAGAGACTGACAAAAATAAAAGAGAGAGAATGAGAGAAAAACACACCTCGAGAGAGAGAGAGTGTGTGTGTGAGTGGTGAGAGAGGTAGATGGAGACTGACAAATAAAAGAGAGAGAGGCTGTGAGAGAGAATGAGAGATAAACACACTTCCCTTGAGAGAGAGTGAGAGTGAGAGGTAGATGGAGAGACTGACAGAAAACTAATGGGGATTACACGAGGGAGAAGGTGGTCCAGAAAATAAGCACCTTCCCCTTAAAAGAAGAGACCCTGTGACAATATATACACAAGAAGAATTGTAATCACTGTTGCCACTTAACTCACTGATGGTAGGAGAGGGTAGAGGTTAAGGGGGGTCACCTGCTTTTGTTCTCTCCTTTTCTATCATTCTCTGGCTTGTATCCATTTGGCCCCATTCAGCCTACTGTTTTAAGACGTTTATCCCCATCCAGGTGTCAATTTTTTACTGGTGAGCGGTAGCGAGCCAGCATATTTTTTTATTTTTGTTTGACGGCAGGCTAAATTTGTACATTTTTCGATAGAAAAATTTCTCCGGCGAAGCCGGATTTCTTCATATAATGCTGGCTCGCTATCGCTCGCCAGGAAGAAATCGACACCTAGTTGGGGATAAACGTCTTAAAATAGTTGGCTGAATGGGGCCGAATGGATACAAGCCAGAGAAAGAGAGAAAAGGACAGAAATAACCCAAAGCAGGTCACCCCCCTTAAGGGAGGGTGGGTCGTGTTTCTGGTCCCCTTCTCCCTCATGTTTAGCCCCATTAGTTTTCAGAGTTTATGACGTTCGGCCCATTAGTTTGGCGATTTTAAGACCTTTTGCCCCATTTCTTTGTCAATATTAAGACTTTTCGTGTCAATTAGGTCAATGTTGCATCTCTCTCTCTCCGCCGCAATGTTGGATCTCTCTCGCTATTCTATCACTACTATAATAATCAGTGTTCCTCAGAGCTCTCCCAGTGCATACCACCTCCTCTACGTAGGGCACGTGGTATCCGTCTTGCAACACAATCCCACCCCTACTCTGTGCAACTTTCCAACCCGAGAGTGAAACGTTGCTCTCAATCTTTCTTCTATTCAACAGCTGAACTCTGGAACTCTCTCCCAGAATCAGTCGTTCCCTCTTCCTATGACTTAAATTGCTTCAAACTCCGTGTGTCCAGGCATTTTGGCTCGTACGTCCCTTGATTTTGGCCCTGTCACTTTTTCATCTATAGGAGAGGCACTCGCTACAGGCCGTTCTGCCTTTTGTCTCCCTCACTCACATAAAACAAAACAAAATTAGGAGGAAGTGACCTTCTAATAGTTGCCAGTTACCAGACGTCACCGGTACTGCCTAGGTCAGAAGGACGTCACCGGTACTGCCTAGGTCAAAAGGACGTCACCGGTACTGCCTAGGTCAAAAGGACGTCACCGGTACTGCCTAGGTCAAAAGGACGTCACCGGTACTGCCTAGGTCAAAAGGACGTCACCGGTACTGCCTAGGTCAAAAGGACGTCACCGGTACTGCCTAGGTCAAAAGGACGTCACCGGTACTGCCTAGGTCAAAAGGACGTCACCGGTACTGCCTAGGTCAAAAGGACGTCACCGGTACTGCCTAGGTCAAAAGGACGTCACCGGTACTGCCTAGGTCAAAAGGACGTCACCGGTACTGCCTAGGTCAAAAGGACGTCACCGGTACTGCCTAGGTCAAAAGGACGTCACCGGTACTGCCTAGGTCAAAAGGACGTCACCGGTACTGCCTAGGTCAAAAGGACGTCACCGGTACTGCCTAGGTCAAAAGGACGTCACCGGTACTGCCTAGGTCAAAAGGACGTCACCGGTACTGCCTAGGTCAAAAGGACGTCACCGGTACTGCCTAGGTCAAAAGGACGTCACCGGTACTGCCTAGGTCAAAAGGACGTCACCGGTACTGCCTAGGTCAAAAGGACGTCACCGGTACTGCCTAGGTCAAAAGGACGTCACCGGTACTGCCTAGGTCAAAAGGACGTCACCGGTACTGCCTAGGTCAAAAGGACGTCACCGGTACTGCCTAGGTCAAAAGGACGTCACCGGTACTGCCTAGGTCAAAAGGACGTCACCGGTACTGCCTAGGTCAAAAGGACGTCACCGGTACTGCCTAGGTCAAAAGGACGTCACCGGTACTGCCTAGGTCAAAAGGACGTCACCGGTACTGCCTAGGTCAAAAGGACGTCACCGGTACTGCCTAGGTCAAAAGGACGTCACCGGTACTGCCTAGGTCAAAAGGACGTCACCGGTACTGCCTAGGTCAAAAGGACGTCACCGGTACTGCCTAGGTCAAAAGGACGTCACCGGTACTGCCTAGGTCAAAAGGACGTCACCGGTACTGCCTAGGTCAAAAGGACGTCACCGTACTGCCTAGGTAAAAGGCACCTACTGCCTAGGTCAAAAGGACGTCACCGGTACTGCCTAGGTCAAAAGGACGTCACCGGTACTGCCTAGGTCAAAAGGACGTCACCGGTACTGCCTAGGTCAAAAGGACGTCACCGGTACTGCCTAGGTCAAAAGGACGTCACCGGTACTGCCTAGGTCAAAAGGACGTCACCGGTACTGCCTAGGTCAAAAGGACGTCACCGGTACTGCCTAGGTCAAAAGGACGTCACCGGTACTGCCTAGGTCAAAAGGACGTCACCGGTACTGCCTAGGTCAAAAGGACGTCACCGGTACTGCCTAGGTCAAAAGGACGTCACCGGTACTGCCTAGGTCAGAAGGACGTCACCGGTACTGCCTAGGTCAAAAGGACGTCACCGGTACTGCCTAGGTCAAAAGGACGTCACCGGTACTGCCTAGGTCAGAAGGACGTCACCGGTACTGCCTAGGTCAAAAGGACGTCACCGGTACTGCCTAGGTCAAAAGGACGTCACCGGTACTGCCTAGGTCAAAAGGACGTCACCGGTACTGCCTAGGTCAAAAGGACGTCACCGGTACTGCCTAGGTCAGAAGGACGTCACCGGTACTGCCTAGGTCAAAAGGACGTCACCGGTACTGCCTAGGTAAAAGGACGTCACCGGTACTGCCTAGGTAAAAGGACGTCACCGGTACTGCCTAGGTCAAAAGGACATCACCGGTACTGCCTAGGTCAGAAGGACGTCACCGGTACTGCCTAGGTCAAAAGGACGTCACCGGTACTGCCTAGGTCAAAAGGACGTCACCGGTACTGCCTAGGTCAAAAGGACGTCACCGGTACTGCCTAGGTCAAAAGGACGTCACCGGTACTGAATAGGTCAATTGACAAGTGTGAGTGTGAAATACAATTATTGTCAAGTGTGAGTGTGAAATACAATTATTGTCAAGTGTGAGTGTGAAATACAATTATTGTCAAGTGTGAGTGTGAAATACAATTGTCAAGTGTAAGTGTGAAATACAATTGTCAAGTGTGAGTGTGAAATACAATTGTCAAGTGTGAGTGTGAAATACAATTGTCAAGTGTGAGTGTGAAATACAATTGTCAAGTGTGAGTGTGAAATACAATTATTGTCAAGTGTAAGTGTGAAATACAATTGTCAAGTGTGAGTGTGAAATACAATTATTGTCAAGTGTGAGTGTGAAATACAATTATTGTCAAGTGTGAGTGTGAAATACAATTGTCAAGTGTGAGTGTGAAATACAATTGTCAAGTGTGAGTGTGAAATACAATTATTGTCAAGTGTAAGTGTGAAATACAATTGTCAAGTGGGAGTGTGAAATACAATTGTCAAGTGTAAGTGTGAAATACAATTGTCAAGTGTGAGTGTGAAATACAATTATTGTCAAGTGTGAGTGTGAAATACAATTGTCAAGTGTGAGTGTGAAATACAATTATTGTCAAGTGTGAGTGTGAAATACAATTGTCAAGTGTGAGTGTGAAATACAATTGTCAAGTGTGAGTGTGAAATACAATTGTCAAGTGTGAGTGTGAAATACAATTGTCAAGTGTGAGTGTGAAATACAATTGTCAAGTGTGAGTGTGAAATACAATTATTGTCAAGTGTAAGTGTGAAATACAATTGTCAAGTGTGAGTGTGAAATACAATTATTGTCAAGTGTGAGTGTGAAATACAATTATTGTCAAGTGTGAGTGTGAAATACAATTATTGTCAAGTGTGAGTGTGAAATACAATTGTCAAGTGTGAGTGTGAAATACAATTATTGTCAAGTGTAAGTGTGAAATACAATTGTCAAGTGTGAGTGTGAAATACAATTATTGTCAAGTGTGAGTGTGAAATACAATTGTCAAGTGTAAGTGTGAAATACAATTGTCAAGTGTGAGTGTGAAATACAATTATTGTCAAGTGTGAGTGTGAAATACAATTATTGTCAAGTGTGAGTGTGAAATACAATTGTCAAGTGTGAGTGTGAAATACAATTGTCAAGTGTGAGTGTGAAATACAATTATTGTCAAGTGTGAGTGTGAAATACAATTGTCAAGTGTGAGTGTGAAATACAATTATTGTCAAGTGTAAGTGTGAAATACAATTGTCAAGTGTGAGTGTGAAATACAATTATTGTCAAGTGTAAGTGTGAAATACAATTGTCAAGTGTGAGTGTGAAATACAATTGTCAAGTGTGAGTGTGAAATACAATTGTCAAGTGTGAGTGTGAACAATTGTCAGTGTGAGTGTGAAATACATTATTGTCAAGTGTGAGTGTGAAATACAATTGTCAAGTGTGAGTGTGAAATACATGTCAAGTGTGAGTGTGAAATACAATTGTCAAGTGTGAGTGTGAAATACAAATTGTCGAGTGTGAGTGTGAAATACAATTGTCAAGTGTGAGTGTGAAATACAATTGTCAAGTGTGAGTGTGAAATACAATTGTCAAGTGTGAGTGTGAAATACAATTGTCAAGTGTGAGTGTGAAATACAATTGTCAAGTGTGAGTGTGAAATACAATTGTCAAGTGTGAGTGTGAAATACAATTGTCAAGTGTGAGTGTGAAATACAATTGTCAAGTGTGAGTGTGAAATACAATTGTCAAGTGTGAGTGTGAAATACAATTGTCAAGTGTGAGTGTGAAATACAATTAATATAAGGCCAACGTACTATACTGTATAGCGGGCTTCTATGAAAGGAAACAAAAGGCAAAGCTGTATGAAACGAGCGTCCCCCCCAAAAAATAAAAATAAAAAAATAAAAATACATACATAAATCCAATGCCATTTATAAATACATAATACATTAATAAATATATATAACAATAATACAAAAAATTATAACAAAAGTAAGACCGCCAAATTCGAGGTATGCTACACAAGAGTCAAATGTTTGATAATTTTGTTTTTCTTGATTCCCTGCCTTAAGAGGGGGGGGGGGGGGATGAACCGGTTTTTTGGACCACTTTCTCCCTCATGTTTAGCCCCATTAGTTTTCAGATGTTAAGATGTTTGCCCCATTAGTTAGTCAATTTTAAGACCTTTCACCCCATTTCTTCGTCAATAGTTAGACCTTTCGTGCTATTTAGGTGTCGATTTTTTCCCTGGCGAACGATAGTGAGTCTGTAATGTTGGAAGAACCGGCCTTCGGCCGGCACATTTTTCTACCGAAAAATTTACAAATTAATCTAGAAGGGAGATCTAATGGATGTTTTTTTTTTTTAATTTGATGGAGGCCTAGGGAGGAAACTAGAAAAATAATGAATACATGCAAAAAATCGCCCAAAAAGTGAACCATCTCGCCTCAAAAGGGCAGTGTGTGCTGAAGGAACTTGTTTCTGAGTTGATTGGATGAGTCTTGTTGAACACAGAGGTACTGGAAGCATATTATATTCTGGTGGTCGGTGCTCTAGGCTATTATTGGTGAAGTCGGTAAATATAGGTTTGCCTAAACTGAACAAGATGCGGAATTATACATACGGGGTTTAGGGGGGGTGACCTGCTTTTGTTCTCTCCTTTTCTCTCTTTCTCTGGCTTGTATCCATTTGGCCCCATTCAACCTGCTGTTTGAAGACGTTTACCCCCATCCAGGAGTCAATATTTTCCCCAGCACATACATATTTTTGTTTTGACAGCAAGCTAAATTTGTAAATTTTTCGATAGAAGAATTTCTCCGCCGAAACCGGATTTCTCCATACAATGCTGGCTCGCTATCGCTCGCCAGGAAGAAATCGACACCTGGATGGGGATAAACGTCTTAAAACAGTTGGCTGAATGGGGCCGAAAGAACACAAGCCAGATAAAGAGAGAAAAGGAGATAAAGAGAACAAAAGCAGGTGACCCCCTTAAGTGAGGTATCTTTATTAGTCTCCTGGTAACGTGTCTGCCTCGTAACCCAAGGGTACCGGTGTCGATTCCCGCCCTGGGTGCAGATTTTCGGGAGGCTGTTTCAGCATCTAATGTGTGTGTTGGAAAAATTGTCAAGATGGTTGGAAGTAAGGTCGGAGCTCCATAACCCTTCTTACGGGCACCATATGGTGTATTACGGGCATGGTGTATTACGGGCATGGTGTATTACGGGCATGGTGTATTAACCAAATCCTACACATTATTGTAATATTTGTTATGCTGGACAAAACAAGACTATACTCTGTTTAATTTCATCCGACGGTAAATTGAATCCCTTAACAACTGATTTCTCGATTCTTAACCACCCCCAGACATATTACATTAACTTACTTACGGGTTGGCAGAGCGCCCGGTATTTCCCCCACAACAGTCTTTCTCACACTGAGGGACCGTTAGAAGTCGGAGGAATTTTTGGGTTGCCGTCAACCGACAGATTATGATCTAACTTACCTAACTTACTGAGCTCAAAATGACACAAAAGCGTCATATAACTTATTATTGAGCTATTTCACTAGGTTCATATGACGCGACCGCGACATTTGATACTTTTGGGCGAAACCGTCATATGACGCAGTCGCGTCATATGAGACAGAGGTGGTTAATGGAAAAATATGAATCTACTATGTCTCTGCGTCGTTTTAATGCCACGTTTTCATACTTAGCGGCCATATATCACTAAAAGCTCTTCAAAATAACTGAGATATCTTGATGGAAACTTTGCAATTTACCGTAAGTTGAAAAGAAACGGAGCACAGTGGTTCGACTAAATGGGGCGAACAAGATATTCAATACACAGGCACATAATAAGAACATGGCAATTCATACATTCAAAGACAGAACAAGGGTTATATTCAAATATATATACTGTATATATATATATATATATATATATATATATATATATATATATATATATATATATATACCTGTATATATAACTGTATACTGCTAGGGTCTGCAAATATATATCAGATATTAAATACGTTAATATGAAAACTATTCTAGTAAATAACAATACTCACGTTAGTATGGAATTATGAACTACTGGTTTACACAATACTTGATATCCTCAAAGATACAAATAGTGAATTATTCATTCTAATATCAGTACAGAGGAATAATTGTGGAAATGGTCTATAGGGCTCTCAAGGTTAACCCCTTGAGTACCAGCGACGCACGTTATGCATCACCTATGTATGTAGCGCTAAACCCCAGCGATGCAATGGTTGCGTTCGCTTTAATTACTCTTGTCCTATGGCACCGAGAGGGTTCAGATTTGTATGGGAACTACTTTAGGATCCCATGGAACAATACTGCTGGTTGGCAACCCTCCAAGTCCAGACTCGAGCGTGTGGGCGCGCGCCTACCCATCACCCCATGTTAATTGTGACTTTCCGCCGCCCCCCAAGACCCCTAAATGACCTAGGTGAGTGTGTTTTTTGTTGTTTTTCCTTCATTACTAACCCATCCCATGTGTTTAAAAAAAAATAAAAAAATAACAAGTGGCTGGTCCCTCGTTGTACATTTATTAAAAATCAGCCGGTGCTCTGTGGGTTAATATTTACTTGAAGAATGAATTACTTTTTGTCATGCCCGAGAATTCAGATCAGAGCATGTGAGCCCTCGTTTTCTATGACCCCCAAATACAGGTAACTACAGTATTAATCACTAACGCGAATAATATTTATGTACGAGTGTTGTGGCGTAGAGAATTACTTCTGATATTTATTCTTCCTACTATCTCGATCATGAAAGGGTCGACAATAACAGTATTGTTTTCCCAAGTGGAAAATGGACTAGTTCCAAGGAAGGGACTTGAAAATACGAGATAGAGTTACGTTAACTAATTCGTGAGTGATTTCCCAGGGATCGAAGGAAGATTAATGGATTCTATTGATATGTAGTTCTTCTCTGGTGTATTTAGTCTTGTGGCAAGGGCTGGGGTATACATACCACCTGGGATTGGGGAGAGTCTCGTACGGTCTCCTTTAATTATCTTCTTGCTGGGGAAGATTCTTTGGATGGGAGAAAAACGAACCTTGAATGTGTTGGTAGCACCATGCTAACCTCAAGCTTAGCTGGTGTGTGAATAGCGTTGGGCATACCTCTAGTAGCGTCAAGCCTACCTCAGCTAGCCTCAAGCTTAGCTAGAGAGTAAGTAGCATCAAGGCTACCTCTAGTAGCATTAAGCCTACCTCGACCAAAAATAGGATTGCTCCTAGAATGTTTGATACCTCAGTCAAGGTGGCCCAAGTAGTTTGTCTTTTCCTGCTATCCCTGGGTTAAGCCGGAGTCACACGAGCCCTTTTTCGAGCAATTTGTACAGGCAATTATGGTCTGGCAGCTTCAAAAATTAGACTCTATCAGAATTAAACCGCCTAACATACTCTACCTTTAATCTAGTTACCGATATCAATGCAAAAAAGTCCCGAAATATAACGAGAAAAAACTTGCTCATGGAAAATTGACGGAAAAATCGCTCGTGTGACAACGGCTTTACTGCTGTTGAGGGTTAGAAGGTCTGGAGTGCTGTGAGGTGTTTCTGGGTTGTTGGTGTTAGCTGTCTCGCTGGCGATCACTTTGGGGTGGAGGAAGTTCCGGGCCAGTAGGGCGCGTCACAGCTGGTATAAATGGTATCTTGTGCCCTTATTGCTCAGGGACCTCAACTCTCGCTATTCTGGCTATTATGAATATCATGATTATTATTATTATTTTATGTATTTATGATTTTTATTAGTATTACTCTGCTAATGTGTAGTAATTGATTTATGGCATGACCTTATCCTTATACTTTGACCCAAACCCCAACCATCGTCACTGTCCGCAGATTGGAGGCAAGGGCGTTAAGGGAGATTTTCTGGACACTCTTCTCCCTCATGTTTAGCCCCATTTGTTTTGAGATTTTACGACACTCATCCCATTAGTTTGGCGATTATATGGACCTTTCGTGCCAGTTATGTGTCGGTATTTTCGTAGCGAGCGATAGTGAACCTGCAATTTAGGAGGAACCGGCTTACGGCTGGGGCATGTCTCTACCGAAACATGCACAAATTTATCTCAAAGGGGGGTCATGGTGACATTTGTTTAAAGTTTGATGAAGGTCTATGGTGGAAATTAAAAACAATAACTAAATAAGTAAATAAACAAATAAACAAAAATCTCCCCAACGGAAAGGTTGGTGTAAGGGACAATTAACCCTTTCCGTACCAGTTATGTTCTTTTCATATAGTGCTGGCTACTAATAGGCGATTTTATCATATCTAAGAAGGACCTCCAGCAAGTAACAAGCTTCTATTTTAATTAACCCTTTTTACTACCACAGATCTTTCTTGAACTGCACAAAATCGTAATATAACTAGAATAAAATATAAATACTTCGCAGGTACAGAAAGGGTTAAGGGGGATCACCTGTTTGTTTTCTCTCCTGTTCTCTCTTTCTCTGGCTTGTATCCATTCTGTCCCATGCAGCCTACTGTTTTAAGACGTTTATCCCAATCCAGGTGTCGATTTCTTCTTGACGAGCGATAGCGAGCCAGCATTGTATGGAGAAATCCAGCTTCGCCGGAAAAAAATGTCTATCGAAAAATGTACAGATTTAGCCTGTTGTCAAAAACACTTTAAAAAATATGCTGGCTCGCTTTCGCTCGTTAGATTATTTTTTTTAACACCTGGATGAAGATAAACGTCTTAAAACAGTAGGCTGAATGGGGCCGAATGGATACAAGCAAGAGAAGGAGAGAGAGAGAGAGAGAGAGAGAAGAGCGAGGTTTACCCCATCAGCCAGACAGAAGGTGGTAGGATGGGGGACAGACGGTAGTGATCAAGGGGACAGGAAGAGACGGTAAGCTGACGGGTAGAAGAGGGACACATACATACACACACACACACACACATACACACACACACACATACAAACATACACATACACATACACACTCACACACACACATACACACACACACACATACACACATACACACACACACACACACACACACATCATGCCTGATCAGTGGAAGCTAGCCAACGTAACACCGATATTCAAAAAAGGCAGCAAATCCCTACCCAGTAACTATCGTCCAATTAGCTTAACCTCAGTTGTATGTAAAATGCTAGAAACGGTCATACGAGACAGACTCGTAAATCACTTAGAGGAATATAACATACTTAAAGATACTCAACACGGCTTTCGTAAAAAACGTTCCTGTTTAACAAACCTCTTAGACTTCTTCCACGATATCCTCAACCTCGATATCCTCAACCTCTACGATGAGATTAAAGCTGTAGATATTATATACCTTGATTTTCAAAAGGCCTTTGGCAAAGTTCCCCACAAACGTTTACTGCTAAAACTAAAAGCGCATGGAATACAAGACGGTGTGTTGAAATGAATAGAAAATTGGCTCAGCAACAGAAAGCAAAGGGTAGTCATAAACGGTAAGGCATCTAAATGGACCAATGTAAGTAGCGGGGTACCCCAGGGATCGGTACTAGGACCAATTCTTTTTCTAATTTACATCAACGACATAGATGAGGGTCTCACCTGTACAATCTCAAAATTTGCTGACGATACAAAAATTGCAAATAGCGTACTCTCAAAAGAACAAGTTGACGATATGCAACACAATCTAGATAAATTGTCATGTTGGGCCCAAATTTGGCAAATGAGTTTAAATGCGGATAAATGTAAAGTACTACATGTCGGATACCTAAATGAGAAAGCAAACTATTCGATGAATGGCACTCAGCTTAAGAATGTAAACAGAGAAACCGATCTGGGAGTAACAATATCGAGTAACCTAAAACCGAGTCAACAATGTTCAGAAGTTGTTAAGAAGGCAAACAAAATAATTGGCTTTATAGGCAGGTCATTTGAGCATAAATCCAAAGAAGTTATCCTAACCCTTTACAATTCCTTAGTCCGCCCTCTTCTGGAATACTGCGTTCAATCCTGGTGCCCTTATTACCAAAAAGATATAAACAAGCTAGAACGAGTTCAACGTAGAGTTACCAATATGATACCTTGCCTAAAGAACAAACCATACGAAGAGCGTCTTAGAGAATTAAATCTATTTCCTTTAACCCAGT
>CM064542.1:2963777-3038777 GCA_032716605.1 Paralithodes platypus | reverse complement strand
CGGGATATTAAAGCAGGGGAAAAGGGGTGTTAAGGGAGGGCAATAGAGGGGGAATGATGTTGTAGGGTTTTGAGAGGAATATTGTGGTTTACGAGGGGGGTGGGGGGGGGGGGGGGGGGTCAGCTCTACCCACCCCGTTAAGGAGGGATGGGTTTTATATGTTTGCGTATTTATTTCTAATTTGTATTATCTTTTATAGTTTCCTGCCCAGACCTCCATCAAGCTTTAAAACAAAAATAACCCAAGATACCCCTTCAAGATAAATGTGTACATTTTTCGATAGAAAAATATCCCGACCGAAGGACGCTTCCTCTTATATTATAATCTCGCTATCGCTCGCCAGGACAATATTGACACCTAAATTGCGCAAAAGGTCTTAACATTGGCAAAAAAAATGGGGCGAAAGATCTTAAAATCGCCAAACTAAAGATGCAAACTTCATAAATTCTTAGAACTAATGGGGCTAAACATACGGGAGAAGGGGGTCCATAAATACCAACCATCCCCCATTAAGTCATGTCACAGTTGGCATGATTCATCCACTGATCGCTGTGAGCTGTAATAATGTCCGCCAGATGTTGAACAAGGTGTGTCAATGAAGGCAAGTTGTCAGAGAACTCCTTTGCAATAACTAGATCGAGTGTGGCAGCAACATTGCTTCTCACACACACGCACACTGTATATATATATATATATATATATATATATATATATATATATATATATATATATATATATATATATATATATATATATATAATATATATATATATATATATATATATATATATATATTATATATATATATATATATATATAAAATTATAAATATATATATATATATTTTTTTTTTTTTTTAATAATAATTGGTAGTCACATCCAGTACCGGCACCTTGGCCGTGAAGTATCTTGTGATCCTCTACTGTGTGTGAGTGAGGGAGACAAAAGGCAGAACTTCTGATAGGGAGTGCCTCCTCCAGAGTTGATAGGGCCAAAATCAATGGACGTTTGAGCCAAAATGCCTGGACACACAGAGTTTGAAACAATTTAAGGAAGAGGGAAAGACTGATTCTGGGAGAGAGTTCCAGAGCTCAGCTGTTGAATAGAAGAAACACTGACAGTAACGTTTCACTCTTGTGTTGGAGAGTTGCACAGAGTAGGTGTGGGATTGTATTGTAAGACGGGTGCAATGTGCTCTATGAAGAGGGGGTGGTATACACTGAGAGAGCTCTGAGGAACACTGATTATTGTAATAGCGGTAGAATAGTGAGATGAAGCATTGCAATACTTTGTCCAGAAGTGCTGTGTGAGAGGATCCTACCCACACGTGTGAACATTACTCAATACATGGGAGGCACTGTGCCCCTGTACCGAGTAAGAAGCTGTGCAGGGGTAAAGAACCCCTAGAGGCGGTTGAGCGCACCCAGCTTCTAGGAAGCTGTTTTTAGCTAGAGTGGTAACACGAGCTTTCTAATCACCTGAAAGCCTGAAACGTCTTAAAATCTCTATATAATGAAGTGAAACAGTGCTGGGCCAAAAATACCCGCCCTGTACCAGATTGGGTTAAGACAAAACGTAACTTTTGAAGCTATCTGTATGTGGAGTCCTGGCTGCATCCCTTCCAAGTTCGTGCTACTGAGAGTAATTTTCTTGTTTCAGGATGATTACCTCGTTCTCTGGTATTCACTTACTCTCACTCTCACTTACCTTCTCTCTCTCACATACACACTCTCTCTATCTCTCTCTCTCTCACGCACACACACACACACACACGCACACTCTATCTCTCACACTCACTCTCGCGTTCTCTTGAATATGGCATGCAATTTTGGTCTCCTTATCTGAACAAGGACATTGAAAAACTCGAGGCGGTGCAGCGTAGAGCGACAAAGTTGATACCGTCTTTGAGAAATAAATCATATCATGATAGATTGAATTTTACAAATTTGGTTTCACTTAATGGTTCATTTTTTGGTTGATTTTTGTTCATATATTTAATATTTTTCTAGTATTCTCCCTAGCCCTCCATCAAACTTTAAAAAACAACCCCAGGATCCCCCTTCAAGATATATTTGTAAATTTTTCGGTAGAAAAATCGACACCTTAGTGACACGAATGACAAAGAAAAGGGGCGAAAGGTCTTAAAATCACCAAACTAATGGGCCGAACGTCATCAAATCTGAATACTAATGGGGCTAAACATGAGGGAGAAAGGTGTCCAGAAAAAACTACCTATCTCCCCTTAAGAAAAGAAGATGGCGAGGTCAATTAATTAAATGTTTTCAAAATAGTAACCCTTTCTGCACCGGCGACAAAAAGGTCTTGATATTGATAAAGAAATGGGACGAATGGTCTTGAAATCGACAAACTAATGGGGCTAAACATGAGGGAGAAGGGGGTCTATAAACAGCAATGATCTCCCCCATTAACCCCTTCCTTACCGAGGATGTATGTTGTGTTATTCCAGGTATATTTAGACGATTGTATGCAGCTTGGGAGGAAACCGTGGTGTTTAAAATGGATAATCGAGATAGTTTGAAGCCTTTTAATTGCTACACGTCCACCCTAAGCTGGATAAAATAGTTTTAATAATATCCAGATTATAAGGGCTAGGAAAACTCGGCACTAAAGGGGTTAAAAAAGATGTTATCCCATTTTTTTTCTATGTGATTGAGGGAGGCAAAAGGCAGAACTGCCTATAGCGAGTGCCTCCCCCATAGTTGAAACAGTGACAGGGCCAAAATCAAGGGACGTTCGAGCCAAAATACCTGGACACACGGAGTTTGAAACAATTTAAGTCATAGGAAGAGGGAAAGACTGATTCTGGGAGAGAGTTCCAGAGCTCAGCTGTTGAGTAGAAGAAAGTTTGAGAGTAACGTTTCACTCTTGGGTTGGAGAGTTGCACAGAGTAGAGGTGGGATTGAGTTGGTTCTAACCTGCTCTTTATCAGACCTATATCTACTTGATCATCATGCTATTATGGTACTTAACCCTTACAGTATCAGCGACGTACTTTTGTTTGTTTTTTATTTCAGCTGCATTTAGGCAATTTTATGAAGCTTAGGAAGGATAGGTGGTAGCTAAGATAATTAAATGAGATAGTCTCTAGCCTCTTAATGGATAGACGTCTTTCCTAAGCTGACTAAAATCGTCTATAATAGTTGTCTGAATATAATGAAAAGGACGTCACCGGTACTGAAGGGGTTAAGGCGGGATGGGTTTTTGTTCTGGTCTCCCTTCTTCCTCATACTTAGCCCCATTAGTTTTCAGATTTCAAGACGTTCGACCCATTAGTTTGGCGATTTTAAGACCTTTCACCCCATTTTGTTGTCACTATTAATACCTTTCGTAGAATTTAGGTATCGATTTGTTTTCCTGGCGAGATTTAGCGAACCTGTATCATAGTAGTAACCAGCCTCCGGCTGGGATATTTTTCTATAGAAAAATGTACAAATTAATCATGAAGGGGGGTATTTGTGTGTGTGTGTGTGTTTTTTTTTTTTTTTGTTTTTTTTTTGTTTTTTAAGGTTTAGGGAGGAAACTAAAAAAATAATAAACAGATAAATAAATAATCCAATAAATCCGGCCGTCCTCCCTCAATAGGGGAGGCGTTGTCTGCAGCACCAAAGCCTTCCAAATCCTGTCCTCTGCGCATGCGTGAGAATCTTAGGCCCCTTGGCACGATGTTGTTTTCCTTTATACTGTGATATTAAGTCGTAGGCGTGTGCATAAACCTTTAACCGTCTTGGTGGTGTAATGGTTAAGGTGGCAAAAATCTGTGTGTGATAACCCGGGTTCGAATCCCGGTGGATCATATATACTTTAATTAATTTCATTTGGGGGTGTTTGGTGTTGTGGTGAAATTAATAAAATAAAGAATATTATATTAACCTAACCTAACTTAACCTAACCTAACCTTAAATTAACATAACCTAACCTTAAATTAACCTAACCTAACTTAACCTAACCTAACCTTAAATTAACCTAACCTAACCTAACCTAACCTTAAATTAACCTAACAGTTGAGCCTAAAGAAAAAAAAATGGTGAGTTTGGAAGGATTTGGTGCTGCAGACAACACCTCCCTTCAATAGATCTATATGTCAGGTTAGCCTCTGTACCACCTGCATCTATTGTCCTATTAGGCTTACTTACTTGCTCTATGCTGCAGACAACGCCTCCCCTTAATATATCTATATGTCAGGTTAGCCTCTGTACCACCTGCATCTATTGTCCTATTAGGCTTACTTACTAGCTCTGTAACACCTGCATCTATTGTCCTATTAGGCTTACTTACTAGCTCTGTACCACCTGCATCTATTGTCCTATTAGGCTTACTTACTAGCTCTGTACCACCTGCATCTATTGTCCTATTAGGCTTACTTACTAGCTCTGTACCACCTGCATCTATTGTCCTATTAGGCTTTACTTGCTCTGTACCACCTGCATCTATTGTCCTATTAGGCTTACTTACTAGCTCTGTACCACCTGCATCTATTGTCCTATTAGGCTTACTTACTAGCTCTGTACCACCTGCATCTATTGTCCTATTAGGCTTACTTACTAGCTCTGTACCACCTGCATCTATTGTCCTATTAGGCTTACTTACTTGCTCTTTCCCGTCTACAATCACACTCAAATTCTTATCCTAGTTCATTTCAACGTTGGTTATCTCTCTACCATAATATAAATAAATTTGTTTTGTCTTGTATTTTGTGTTTTCCTGTTCTTGCTCTGTCTTGAGTCGGCCACCCCCAAGAAAAAAGAAAAATAATAAAATAGAGGAAAATAAAATAAAAACAAATTGGAAAAGTGGGGATTGGGCCTGAGCATAGAAAATAGAATAGAATAGTTATAATTTGTGCATGTAAGATGCAACTTATGCGCGTGACTGTACGCTACAGTATAGCCCCCAATGTTTCTACCATAAACATTATTATATCATTTCATTTTTAAACTTTCTATGATCATTCATGGTCATCCTTTCGATCATCATCATTATTACATGTAGCTTAAGGGGGGTGACCTGTTTTGGCTTGTATCCATTTGACCCTATTCAGCCTACTGTTTTAAGACGTTTACCCCCATCCAGGTGTCAATTTTTTACTGGTGAGCGGTAGCGAGCCAGCATATTTTTTATTTTTGTTTGACAGCAGGCTAAATTTGTACATTTTTCGATAGAAAAATGTCCCCGGCGAAGCCGGATTTCTTCATATAATGCTGGCTCGCTATCGCTCGCCAGGAAGAAATCGACACCTAGATGGGGATAAACGTCTTAAATAGTTGGCTGAATGGGGCCGAATGGATACAAGCCAGAGAAAGAGAGAAAAGGACAGACATAACCCAAAGCAGGTCACCCCCTTATAGTAAACCAGCCAAGAAGCAAAAAGGCTTTAACAAAACCTTTTACCTGCATGGAATGTTAATAGCAGGCACCCATGCTAGATCAATCAGTCATAGGTCAGACAGAAATACTAGGGTGGATGCCACTAAAAAATTTGACCTTAAAGGTCAAACCAAGGTCATTTTGTGGCCGAAAAAGGTCAAATTTCTAAATCATCTAAATATAGTCATGTTATATATCAGAAGAAAGGTATGGAAGAGACAAACAGTTTGGTACTATTTGTAGGTCAGATTGTTGACCATAAAGGTCAATTCAATGCCATTTTGTTAAATATCAAAATGAATGTATGGCCTAGCTGAATTTTGAGACTACAATTTTAAACTCTATACACTGCATACAATATTAGAATGTACAAGCTGTATGCAGTATGCAGTTTAATGTATGCAACTGAATTAAAATGTTCATTTCTTTTGCAGGCTGTGAACTGATGACACAAGAATTATGAGTGAAGATTCCAGCAGGAGGGCCACAAAGATTCCAGCAGGAGGGCCACAAAGATTCCAGCAGGAGGGCCACAAAGATTCCAGCAGGAGGGCCACAAAGATTCCAGCAGGAGGGCCACAAAGATTCCAGCAGGAGGGCCACAAAGAGGCACCACATGGACTCTAAAAACAACAATGTGTGCTTCTTTTGTGAAGGCAGTTCAGGCGACCTTCGGCAAGCCTCCACCGATGGAAAAAACAGAACCAAAGATGTTGCACAACAAAGAAGGAAATTGGGTGACCATTTGTATTCAGACGTGCTGGACAAACTAGATGGACTCTCGTTGGATAATTTTAACTCTCTCGAAATTAGGTGGCACAAATCCTGCTATTCTGTGTTTACTTCGGAGAGCAAACTGGACAGACTACGGAATCAGCGACAACCAGCATCTAAACCATCTACCAGCTCAAACAGCACAGCTCAAACAAGAAGAAGTTCTCTGACAACTATTGACTGGAAGCTCTGTATTTTTTGCCAGGCACAGATCTCAAGCAAGAAACTTCACCGGGTAGAAACTACAAATAAATCCACAGCACTGATTGAACGAGCTAAATCTGATCCAGTGATGTCCGTCAGACTCTCTGGTGTCAGTGACTTGATGGCAGCTGATGGCCTGTATCATCTGGCCTGCTTAGTGACATTCGAACGACGCACTAAAGGAATGCCTCAAGAAGTTGAACCAGATCTGGATGAGTACATGATGAAGTTGTGCTATGATTTAGACATTGGGCTTTCAAGAGGTAAGACTTATGACATGGCAGTTGTGTGGCGCAGATACTAGGACATGTGTACTGAGAGAAATATCCCTGTTCATAAGAGTTACCAGTCCAGATTAACCACCTTCTACAAAAAGGTTAAGAAAATGCTTGGTTCAAAGGCAGGATATGTCAAACCTCTTTCAAATAATGTACCCTGGTGAAAAGTCTAACTTCGTTATATCAGAGTCATTATCAAGAAGTCATCATCGTGGTGGTTTATCCTCAGATTTGGAATCCACAGACAATGAAGATGTTGGTACTGTTGGATTTAATCAAGGAAATATCTATCAAGAAATGGTACATGTGGCACTAAGAATCAGAAAAGATCTCTCAGACAGTCCTGGTCATTCCAGCAGTTGGCAAGGACTTGATCAAGAACATGTTGCACAAATTATCCCAAACAGCTTGTATCTATTTCTACGTTTACTGTTCAGTGATGCGGATGATCTTCATGAGGGAATTGAAGAAGACAACATTATCAAGCAGAGTGTGTGCAGCACTGCTCAAGACATTGTGTATGCAGTATCTAGGAAACGAAAGTTGACACCAAAACATATTGGTTTAGGGCTTGCACTCCACCAAGCTACACGTTCTGAGGCACTTTTGAATCTCTTCCATGCAGCGAACCATACCATTGGTATTGATACAGTTCGAAGAATTGATACATCGATAGCTCAAAACATTCTTCAAAGATTTGTGGAAAATGGCAACGTCTATATTCCAGACAATATAATCAAAGAACGAATGATCCACTGCTCATGCGACAACATTGATGTGCTGGAAGCAACTCTAGATGGCAAAAATACGTTTCACTGCACACAGATGTTGGTGTGGCAGAGAGGACCAGCACCGCAGCAGAGGAATGAGAGAATACGCATTCAGAGATCAAGAGCAATAAAACCGGATTCTTTACAGGCATTTCAGACACTTGACCATGCAACTATGCCAGCAGGAGACAGATCATCACCATCATACACTGGTGCTTCCAAGATAGAAGTGGATTGGTTTGGAACAAAAGATGAAAAAAGACAGAAGGCACGAGTGAAGGATTTGACTTGGTTGGTGTCCAGGATTTGTGATGACAAAGATGATCCTTCTGTTCCTGGTTGGAGAGCAATGAACGAAGCCACAAGCATTGTTGACCCTCCAGTAACTACTGCAGGGATGTTGCCCATTCTTCAGGCACCAGCGGATGATAATGATACTATCACAACAGTGATCAATCGCTTCAGGGCTATTTCAAGGCACATGGGACAGAAATACACCACTATCACGGCAGATCAACCATTGTACGGCAGAGGCAAGGAATTTTTTTTGGGCAAATCCTAAGTTTGAGAATGTCATTTTTCTGATGGGTGGCCTTCATATCTGTTTCAACTTCTTGAAAGCGATCGGTCAGCACATGGAGAGTGCTGGGCTGGATGACCTGTGAACAGAATCTGGCTTGTATGGAACCAACACAACTGAAACCATGCTGGATGGAAAAGCATACTACCGGGCAGTGAGAGGACATGTGCTGACATATGAAGCTCTGTGGCACATAAAGTTGTCAATGTTCAAATCGTGGATCATTGAAACTGAACAGGAGCTCACTTCGCAGGTTTCGATACTTTGCCAGAATGTGGCTGATGAGTGTAAAAACAAGGCTGCTACTGACAGAAATTCACTCCACAATGCAGTTGGCCAGCTTTCTGATGTTCTCAGTGACAAGAATGTGAAAGGACTCTTGAGTGAATTTGACAAAAAGTACTTAAGCAATCCTAATTACAAGTTGTGGCTGGACTACATGAGTATGGTTGAGATTCTTCTGGACTTCATCAGGGCAGAGAGAGATGGTAATTGGATTCTTCACTTGGAGTCTTTTTCTGCCATGCTGCCGTGGCTCACCATCTATGACCACACAAACTATGCAAGATCTATCTATTATTCAGATATGAAGCTTCTTGAGAAATCAGCTCCTGAAGTTCACGCTGAATTCATAGATGGTAACTTTGTTGTGAAGATGACCAAAAAGCGCTTCAACCAAGTTCCTGTGGACCAGGCAACAGAATGGATAAATAAAACATGCAAGATGCACAATGGAATAATTGGAATAACCAGGAATGACCAAGCAAGGGACAAATTTTGTATCACATGGTCAGAACGGTCGTGCATCACACAGGATATGAAAGTTTTGTTCAACTTGGAAGATGACGAAGAAGAAGAGGTTTTTATACGTTCTGATAGCCGTCCAAGCCGGATGACACGTGACACTGAAGATGTGAGAAAATTGGTGTCACAGCTCACAAGATTTGATGTTTTCAGAGTTCACACACAATCTGACAATAGACCACCTATTTCTGAGTCAAGCATTCCCCTGGTGTCACTGGCAACAAAGGATACCGCTCCAGAAGATATAGCCAATGATCTTCTGACTGCTGAAAACAGAGGAAAGAGGCAAATGCTGGCTAATGTGACAGAGCGATTAGTGGATCAGAAAGTGGGATTTCATTATCCGCTCTCAAAAAATTGGTCCAAAACATTTGCAAATATCTACAAAGCAACTGTCTCAAGTAAAGAGAATGTGCAAAAGACTATTAAAGCAGACCGAAAATTGCTTCAACGTCTTTTGAATGCGGTGACTGCAGGTAGAACAGTGACAATGACAAATATCCTGAAACATGAACTGTCACCAATCCCACTTTCCCTGGCAAACACTGGAGGAGAAATGAATTCAACCAATAAAGCAGAACTGATAAGTGTTTTGATGAACAAAATTGAAACTACTACTGAACTTCCAGAATCTGACATGAAGACTTGTTTTCTAATTGATGGGCATGCACTCATCCAAGTTATGGGAAAGCCTCATGGATGTCAGACATTTGGAGACTATGGTGGTGCTTTTATTCGCTCAGTTACACGCTGTTTTGGAGATATTACGACACGAGTTGATGTTGTGTTTGATCGATATCTGGGTGGGAATTCAATCAAATCTGGTACCAGAGCAAAACGAGTTAACAAGAAGAAGCCTATTCGAAAGCTGATAGATGGACCAG
Source organism: Paralithodes platypus (assembly GCA_032716605.1). Classification (NCBI taxonomy): domain Eukaryota; kingdom Metazoa; phylum Arthropoda; class Malacostraca; order Decapoda; family Lithodidae; genus Paralithodes; species Paralithodes platypus. Next base: position 3,029,098 of record CM064542.1, on the reverse strand, counting down.
ATGTTCCACTGCCTCAGGTTTGGAGCCAATTTGTTGCTATGGATGAAAATAAGGCAGACCTGGCACATTTCCTGTCTGAAAGGATCATTCACACAACCAAATATCTTCCAGAAGAATACGAGATGGTAACTGGAAGTGGATTCATGGACCACACTGGGGCAAAATCAACCAGGAGATCCATAGATGACCTCAAACTTAATGGGAATCATGAAGAAGCGGACACAAGGTTGATTCTTCATGCCTCTGAAGCAGTGGATATGGGCTATCAACGAATTCTTGTGAAGTGCAGAGACACTAATGTCATGCTTCTCCTATTGCATTTCACTGCCCCAAAAGCAAGTGAAGTCTGGATGCTCTCTGGAACTGCAAAGAAACAGAAGTTCATTCCCATTCATCAAGTAGCAAAATCATTTCCTGATGCAGTGAAGAATAACCTCTTGAGTTTTCACGCACTCACAGGCTGCGACACAACCTCTTCATTCAGTAGATATGGGAAAAAGACCTGCTGGAAAACATTTTTGAAAAACCCACGTCTGGTAGAAGGGATTGGTCGTGATGGTGAGCTTGGACCTATTGAACAGTTTGTTTGCAACCTCTATGGATGTCCAGGGCTGCAAACAGTTGACAGTGCAAGATTGAACATGTTCAGCAAGGCAAAGAAAGGCCTGGATTGCTCCCTCCAACACGTGATGCTCTGGAGCTTCATGTGCAACGCGCAAACTACCAGGCCAATATTTGGCTTCAGGCAGAGAAGGAAACTATTGTTGTGACATTGCCCACAGATGCTTGGAAGAAGGAGTCAGGTTGTCTGACACCTCGATGGGCTAGGTTACCTCCTGTACCACAGTCCTGCCTCGAACTGGTGACCTGCTCTTGCAAAAAGAAGTGCAATACTGCTAGATGCACTTGTTTAAAACAAAATCTGAAATGTACAAATGCCTGTGGTTGCGATTCTATTGACTGTTGTAATCCATCAGATTGAACGTTATTTCTGTCAAGTACATATTGAATACACATATAATTTTGTTTTTAAATATATTCATTTGTCTAATGCTAAAGTAGATCAACTAAGAAGCAAAAAGGCTTACCATTTTTTTATTTGCATGGATTGTTAGCTGCAGGCACCCATGATAAATCAATAAGTCAAAGTCAGACAGAAATACTAGAGTGGACTTTGACCTACATGACCTACTTCTGAGATCAATATTCTGACTTTAAAATAGTACCAAACTGTTTGTCTCTTCCATACATTTCTTTTGATATATAACATGACTATATTTGAATGATTTAGAAATGTGACCTTTTTGGACCACAAAATGACCTTCAATTGACCTTTAAGGTCAACATTCTGACCTAAAAAGAGTACCAAACTGTTTGTCTCTTCCATACCTTTCTTTTGATGTATAACATGACTATGTTTAGATGATTTAGAAATTTGACCTTTTTCGGCCACAAAATGACCTTGATTTGACCTTTAAGGTCAAAAATTTTAGTGGCATCCACCCTAGTATTTCTTGCTCCTTGGCTGGTCTACTATTAACCGCAGCTTACCTTACAGTGTACTCTTGTGTACAGTACGTCTTGATCAGTCTAATACATTCACTGATTCTCTCAAACACATCAACAAACCTCCTCTAGATCTATTGTGATCGTTCTAATTTGTTTAGCGTTCCTTCCAATTTCAATTACTATCCCCCTCTCATTCTATAATGCTCGTTAATCGTTCTAATATGCACAGCAATCCTCTCAATCTCAATCCCTATTCCCTCTCTCGTTCTATTTGTATTGTTAATCGGTCTGATATGTTCAGTTGCCTTCAGTAACATCTTCACAGACCCCTATCATATTGTCTTGTTCGTTGATCGTTTAATATGCTTAACCACGACCCTCTCCATCACAATAAACATCTCCTCTATCGTTCAATTATGGTCGTTCATCATTGTAATCCGTTCAGCGTCCCCCTCTGTGTCAGCCTTGTCAATCCCTCCCCCTGACCCTGACCACTGACCCCTCCCCCTGACCCCTCCTCCTTCCCCTCCCCCTGACCCCTCCTCCTGACTTTTCCCTATGATTTTGGTGTATTTAGAAGAATATAATAAACCGTAGGAACCAGCCTGGTCTGTGATTCTAAGATTTATATTGAATGTTTTTTGTGTATACATATATGTAAAATATGAGTAGGGTAAAGGAATGTATAATCACCTTTGGCCTTTTGAGACAATGTATATGTAATTTTATGCATTTACTATCTTAATAAAGAATCAAATCAAATAAAAAAAAATCCTCCCGACCCTGACCCCTCCCCGTTCATTCTGGAGGGCACTCGACAGTAATTCCCGTTAAAACTGATCCACTGTTTCTCTCTCCATACTATAGTCTATTCGCTGTAATTAGGCAAACAATCATGACCTCTATCCTCTGTAACTCAAAAAGGGCTTGAGCAAATTGGCTGTAAATTTCCACATCTATTCCTTGACTGACTCTTCCCAAATGGAAGAAATATTAGCTCAATTACTCTAGTCGTTTTTGAGTTACAGAGGTTAGAGGTCATGATTTCTCGCCTACTTACAGCGAATAGACTATAGCCTCCCACTACATCCTCCCCATTGATTCTGACGGGCGACCGATAGTAATTCCCAGTAAAACCGGCTAGCTACTCTCCCTATGTATCTTGATTCTTGATTCTTGATTGAAGCGCTGTATGGGTAGGCCCAAATTGACCACTTGCGAGTTTCAGGCTATAAGGAAGTTGGAGCCGTAAACATCATTAAGAGAAATGCAATAATAGTTTGGGTTTCTAAAATGGATAAAAAGTATGTTGATTTGTATTTTATGTATTTATATAAGATCTGCAACCGCAACTTAGGTGATAATTCTGCTAACTATCCATGTCTACAGCTCCAACTTCCTTATAGACCGAAACTCGCAAGTGGCCAATTAACCCTGCCACAGACCTCTCCCTGTGTATCCTGCCCTTGACACAGGCCGATAATCATTAGTAATTCGTGGTACAGCCAGTGTGAGGTGCTAGAGTGACACCGTGACAGAGTGACAGGTTAAAACAGCCCATATGCCTTATATATAACCAAAATCAGTTAAATCACGACTGTATTTCTATATATTGTACTTAATGTTATTGTATTAGGTTAGGTTGGTTAGGTTGGTTAGGTTAAGTTAGTAAATACAATAACATTAAGTCAAAATACACCGAAATAGAATCGTGGTTAGCGTCCCGGGAGCCGTTGCCTTCTATAAGTAGATCTATACTTTATCCCACCAAATTATTGTTATTTATAGTTATTTTCTGCATTAGTATTATTGTAAGTAGTGGTAGCGGTTATGCTCTCTAACGATATATCGAAATACAGTCGTGATTTAACTGATTGTGGTTATATATAAGGCATAACCTGTCACTCTGTCACGGTGCCACTCCAGCACCTCACACCGGATCACTGCCCCCTTCCCCATAATATCTCACCCTATGTACAGTCGCGCTAATAAGTCATGTCCCAGCTGTCATTATGTTTGGCTTGCTCTGTGCTGTATTAATGTCTGTCAGATGTTGAATAGGGTGGGCAAGTGTAGGAACATGTTTGTATATTTCACTCGATAGGAAGAAATGAAGCTTAGATATTGCTGATACCAATTATTGATCAAAACATATTTGGTGCCGAGACATCACTTATTAGCGCGACTGTACAGTCACTTATAAATAATCGCGGACCTCACCTATTTCTAATTATGAAAATAAATCTCTGGAAACGAATGTATTTATATAATGTTCTATACATCAAATACAAGACTATATTTAACACTTATTGAAAAGGAAGTTCCATCCAAAAATCAATACAAATAGCAACAATTACCCATAGAAAGACATAGGGGGCCCTCGAATGTTTATAGTGACTGTACTGTCCCCGTTAATACTAGCCGGTAGTTATCAACCCCTTCAGTACCGGCGACGTATTTTTCAATATATGCTAGAGGATTTTTGTAGTTGAAGAAGGATCTGAGGTAGTACAAAGGGTTATGTGAGATCGTTCAATGCCTGTTAATTGCTGAACATAATTGTCTAATAGTTGCCATTATGTCACCGGTACTGAAAGGGTTAATGGAGGATGGGCGTATTTATTTGCTCATTTATATATATTTGTAAATGTTTTAAAGTGTTCTCCCTAGACCTCCATCAAGCTTAAGCAATACACCCCCCAAGATCCCCCTTCAAGACAAATTTGTACATTTTTCGATAGAAAAATCTCCGGGCCGCCCGGTTCCTGTTATATTACAGGCTCGCTATCGCTCGCCAGGAATTAATTAATCGACACTTAAATGACACGAAAAGTCTTAATATTGACAAATAAATGGGGCAAAAGGTCCTAAAATCGTCATACTAATGAGCCGAACGTCATAAAATCTGAAAACTAATGGGGCTAAACACGAAGGAGAAAAACGACCCATCCCCCATTAATAACGACCCATCCCCCATTAATAACGACCCATCCCCCATTAATAACGACCCATCCCCCATTAATAACGACCCATCCCCCATTAATAACGACCCATCCCCCATTAATAATTCCCGGTAAACCTGGTCCATTGTCCCTCCCCTCTCTAACCCCCTCCCCCTCCCCCACGCTGGTTCTGTCGGGCACCCGGTAGTAATTCCTGGTTAAACAGTCCCTTCCTGCCTCCCCCTCCTTGCCCATCCCTATAGCTGACTCTGGGGATGCCATCTTCATATCTCCACTTTCCTTCATAACTTCATCTGACCCACATCTATACCATACTTCTTCGTGGTCATTGTGTAATAGTTAACAAGTTTGGTATCAAATTACGTAGTCCCTGGTTCGAATCCTGACCAGATTTGTATATGTACTGTACACACGTATAACTATGTGTGTGATTGAAACATACTGTACATATTATGTGTGTGCGTATATTTAATTGGGTGAGTAGAGTAAAGAGAGGAAGTATGTGTGCATGTGTCAGCGTGTGTGTATGTTAAATAGAATGAAAATAAACACCATGTGAGGAAGAGCACTTTATTGGCAATGTTTCGCATAAATATTATAGCTTCATTAGGCCAATCACCGATGTTGTTGTTGCTGTTGCTGTTCCCCAAGCTGCCTGGCCGAACAGCCCCAAGGCCCCGAGCAAGGCCAAGGCCATAACCGAGCGCCTCCACAGAACCCTCCCTGCCGACCACAATAAAGCCTGGGTGACCAAAGCCACTCCATGGCAGGGAGCTGAGGAGGGTGCAGAAACGCCCGGGAAACCAAAGCCCCACCCAGGGCCCTGTGCCCCTCAGCAATTATGAAGAGAAAGTTGAGGGGCAAAGGAAAAATGTGACGCTTTGGCTTCCAATCTTGGTAGATTGGGAGGTCAATCCACGGAAGAGACGCCGTCACTCGAGATCTAGAAAATATATAAGTAAAAGGAACAGTCAGAGTAAGCTATGGGTATGGCAGAGATCGCTCAGTTCTCACTCTGATAGACCAGCCCATCACCACATGACTAGAACCCAATCCTCTTAGCATCAGCTAGGAAAGGCCCTAGAAAGCCACCTTTGGCGGGGGGATAGCTCCCCTATTTCAACCCCTTTCGGGGTTGGGCACCCACCCAATCACCGATGTTAAATAGGATAGTTTGAGAAGAAATAGGATGTTAGGTAGGTAGTATAGATAAGTGTTCCCTCTCCCTACCCCAACCTGAAAGTGGTGGTGGTGATGGTGCAGTGATTTACCCGGTGTTATTGAGTTACTGCCCCCTGCTCAGCTCTCTCCGACACCTGTTAGTTGCTACCCAGAGTGACTTCTTCCTGTGTTATTGTTGCTACGTTCCTACATACACCCGCCGCGGGTAAGGGGGCCTTCATCTTATGGTGGAGGAAAAAAAAAGAATATGCCCCACGCATCCTACTGCGTGTGTCGTACAAGGGGACTAATAGGGGGAATGGGGGTATATTGTAGGCACCAATCGAACAGGGCTATACTCAGGAGAGGCTGTAAGCATTTGTTAAGGAGTCGCTGGAACTCCTGTTTCATTTGTTTGGCCTCTCTTACTGATTCCCTTTGTGCCTCACTTACACTAAGAGTAGTCCAGCCAGCTCTCACAAACACATCCTCCTCCTATCTACTGCACTACACTTAACATGCACACCACACTTCCTCCTTCCACAAAAACAAAAATTATATAATGTGATAATAAACTCTCGACAAGCCTCAGAGTCCCCGGGGGGGGGGGGGGGGGGGGGGGGGGCAAAAATGCCCCCACACCCGCCCGACCTTCCCCTGACAACCCCTCTAAATGCTCTGAACTCTTACTGTTACTCTTACTGTTACTGTTACTCTTACTGTTACTCTTACTATCAACTTTTGCAATATTCGCAGCCTTTCCTCTAATTTTCACTCTGTTGAACACCACCTCTCTTACTCCAAACCTGATCTTCTTTTCCTCGCTGAAGCCCAGGTGTCTGAGGTAACTGCCAGCAGTCCCTTCTCTGTATCCTCCTACTTTCTCCATCCTAGTTTCAAAGCCAAAGGCGGATTTTGTTCATACGTGCACAACAAACTCACTTGCTCTACCCGTTCGGAACTTTCAGAGAACTGTCCCTTACTCTTCAACAATACAAATATCAATCCTTCATCTTCTCTCAATATTCTCGGTGTCTCTTTTTCTTCTGCTCTCACATGGAAGGACCATATTACCAGTCATGCTAAAGCAGCCTCCCAGAAGCTGGGTGTGCTAAACCGCCTCAAGGGGTTCTTTACCTCTGCACAGCTTCTTGTTCTGTACAGGGGCACAGTGCGTCTTTGTATTGAGCATTGTTCAATTTGTTCACATAGGTGGGGAGGATCCTCTCACACGGCACTTCTAGACAAAGTAGAAAGGAAAGCCTTTCGTATCATTAACTCCCGTCCACTCACCAACTCTCTGCAATCTCTCTCTCTTCGCCGCAATGTTGCATCTCTCTCGCTATTCTATTGCTACTACAATAATCAGTGTTCCTCAGAGATTTCCCAGTGTATACCACCTCCTCTACATAGGGTACGTAGTACCCGTCTTGCAACACAATCCCACCCCTACTCTATGCAACTCTCCAACCCAAGAGTGAAACATTATTCTCAGTCTTTCTTCTTTTCAACAGCTGAGCTCTGGAACTCTCTCCCAGAATCAGTCTTTCCCTCTTCCTATGACTTAAATTGCTTCAAACTCCGAGTGTCCAGGCATTTTGGCTCGAACGTCCCTTGATTTTGGCCCTGTCACTCTTTCGACTCTGGGGGAGGCACTCGATACAGGCAGTTCTGCCTTTTGTCTCCCTCATCTACATAGAACCAAATACATACACAAACTCACTCTCTCTCTCCCGGAGCCCACATCAAGGTCAATAACAAGCTTGCCTCTCCTTCCTGCTCTAATGTCCAGAGTTAATGTAAGTAAATATGAGTAAGGACACGTAATGGCTGACTTGGTACGGGTAAGGATGTAATGAGGGGGTGAGGGGAGGGTAGGAGTGTTGTAGATTGCTTGGTCGCGTGTCTCAGGGCTACTTCTATCTCTCTCTCTCTTCTCGCTCTCGCGCGCTCTCTCTCTCTCTCTCTCTCTGTTTTATTTTGTTAGTATAATTGTTATTGTTATATTTAATATTATTATTTTGTATTATACTTCCTTGCATTGGGTTTAATTGGTTAGGTACCGTCTAGTTGAGAGAATTTTACAGGCTAAAGAAGTGAGTGTTAACAAATTATGTATTTTAACCCTTATGTTGCGGTTACTGTACAGGTACGTCCTGGAAATATCCTGGAAATATTACCCCATTAAAGCCTGTGTAGATGAGTGTGAGTGATCAGGCAAGTCTGCCGCAAGCACTGAGACTGTGTGAGGTGGCTTTGCGAGATATATTCAGTGTTGCCAAAGGCAAATGTTGTGGAACATTGCTAATTATTAGCGAATATTGCCGATGTCTTTAGTTAGGCTGGGGGTGAACCCCGTTATCTAGAGAGATTGTTATGGTGTAATTTGAAAGCTTTTTTTTTTTTTTTTTTTTACTGCAAACATTTCATTTCATTCAGCCACTTACTTAAGCAATCAGGAGTGCCTGAATGAGCCCTATTATAGCGGAAAATCCCCCGCACTGATAGGTTTAACCCGTACTGTACCAGCGATGGCGAATCGCCGTCAGTAAAAAAGGTCACTCGCCTGTACCAGCGACGGAAGATCGCCGTCAGTAATATGCAGTCCTTGTAACTGCCTGTATCGAGCAGTATCTGGTACCATGACTTGTATGCACTGCTGTTAGACCTTGGCAACACTTCTCAGCTTATATCCTTCTCCCACAGGCTGGCTGGCTCAGTATACCTCCAACTTTTGAGGTGGAAGGGGCTCGCTGGTGTAGTGACTAGCGTCTTGGACTTCCACCCAGAAGGTCCCAGGATCGCGCCCACGCTCGGCGCATTAAAGGTTTTTCACAAGCACCGAGCAAGGGGACGGGGTAGTAGTACAGAACCCCAATGGAAATACGCCTAATCGGACTTATTGGGCTATCCTTAGCTGGCTTATCATGCGCAAGCTTTAAGAACTATTATTATTATTATTATTATTATTTGTCGACTCTGAAGCCATTTTTGCCACATTGCCTGATACTGTAGGGTACATTTATGGTAATACCCTCTGGTACAGTCGGGGTTAAAGTCCAACCAATTTTCATATATTTTTAATGCTTGCTCATTAAATTATGAGACTATTGTGAGCCAAGCATATTCTTATTGTTCATGTAGTACACTAAATGAGTCCATACTCAAGTGAGTTTTTACATTTCTTTCTCCAACCAGTAAAATGTTGAGTCAGCACTTTCCCTCCTTCCACTTCCTCCCACCTTCTAACATGCGGGGGAGACTAGCTGTGTATCACTAGTGTCTCGCGGGACCTTGGAGAGGGAGGACGTATGTCGCGCTCTCTCTCACTTGCCTCCTTCCTCCGTCACATATATATGGTTTTTGACTGGATATTTGCTGTTTATGCCTATTATCTGGTCTTCAATGTTCACATGTTCATTATTCAAGTAAAATATGTGCACACGGAGCAGTAATATTGCTTTATATGGTAAATATAACAAACTCTGTCAGGATTGAAGCTAATTAATTCGCATGCGCGGAATTTTAAAAAAAAACATCAATGGCTTGCTCCTCGGGTTAGAGGTTAGAAGCAAGTCAAGGATGTTGGGCCGATCTCCAGACTGCAGCACCGTTGATTCTTTTGAACTTCGCCTAGACAAATATCTTGCATCAAACTCGCGACTGACTGCGTTTGTAAATTAATAACTATACAGTATAATCCCCCCCTCAGTTACTAACCCCTCTGTCCCCTACTAACTTCCTAATCCTGCCATGGACATTAGTTCCAGGGCAGTAGTTCCCTTTCCAATGTTCCCTTACCCACTCTAAACCACTGTTTGGACACTTGATCTTCAGTGTTTTGGAGGACAAGCAGCCTAGAATGGTCACTAGATATGTTGTTGCTTGATTTCCTTTGTACTCCTTTGTACTTTGTACTCCAAGGCATTCAGGGATGCTAGTAGGGTGCTGGGCTAACTGCTCTAGGTAATTTAGGATAGAAAAGATGTAGGCTTGTTCACCAGGTTGGTCAGTGAAATGAGAGGAGAGCCATTGGCGGTGGTGAACGTTGAAATTGCCCAAGATGGAGATTTCAGAGAAGATGGATTGGATGTGTTGCACTTTAGAGGTAAGATAGTCAAAGCCTTTAGGAAAGTCAGAGTTAGGGGATAGATAGACAGCATAGAAATATTTAGTTTGAGAGTGACAGGATGCATGTTCGAAGAGATGTTTGTCTCCCAAACTTCCAGGAAGATATGAAGAGAGAGAGAGAGAGAGAGCTTGCAGTGGTACCCCAATGTGAGAGTGGGTATTGTGAAGTGATTGAGAATCAACTAAGGTATCATTACCTCATGTGTGTGTGTGTGTGTCTGTCGGTCGATTCCCTCGTGCTCTCCCTCTCTCTATCTCTCTCTCTCGAATATGTGCTGTACAATTCTGGTCTCTGGCTCTCAGGAAAGATAAACCGTAGAGTCATTAAATAATAAGTCCAAACTAAATGTACCAAACTTATTCCATTTGGAGAGTAAGCTATGATTGCTTAACGACAGCCCTCGGTTTCTTTTCGTTGAAAGCGAGACCAATTGATTGAAGTGTATAATATAATAAATTGCTAAATTAGCTTAACACTCTGGATTATAACACCCACACACGCGCACACACTCACACACACTCACACACACTCACACACACTCACGCTCTCTCTTTCCTTATGCTGGGAATGTAATGTTTTTCTTTTCTTCTCAGATATGTTTGCGTACAGCAGATGGTTCAGATACTTGTCCGTTCACTGCACTTGTAATTTGAAGATACTCATATAGTTCACAATCCAATCGGCTTTAGCATAATATTCTTACTTTATCAATTATTTGTACTTTACAATAATAACTGAACTATGAAGATGACCTTTGTTCCACCATTATTAATTTTTATCTGCAATAAAGATGTATTATCACCTAGAAATATCCGCTTCCTCATCCTCTAAAAATATTCCTGGCGGACTTACACACAATATCAAGGGAAACATTTGTTATCGTTCATTAGTAATTCAAGGAGGAAAACTAAATTATTGTAATGCTGATCTGAAGCTTGGCAAGCATAGTGTCAGAGGAGTAACATGTAAACAATTAAGCATTATACTTCACACACACACACCATATATACACACACACACTCACATACACCATACACACACACCACATACAAACACACACACACAACATATCCAAACAAACACACACACATACACCATATATATATATACACACACACCTTATATTCCTCTTCACCCCTCTACAAATGTGATATATAGTACTTCCTTTCTTTAGCCCCAACCCTCCTTCTGCCTTTCAATCAGCCTTCCTCCTGGGCACTTCCTCTTCCTCTTCCTCTCATCCTTCTCTTCCTCTTCCTTTCTATCTCCTCCTCCCCTCCCTCCTCCTCTTCATATCCTCCACCTACACCTCTTCCTCCTTTCCACCTCCTAATCTCCTCCTGCTCCTCAACCTCTCTTCCTTTCCAATACCTCCTCCTCCTCCCCTCTTCATTCCCCTCCTCCTCCTCCCCTCTTCATTCCCCTCCTCCTCCTCCCCTCTTCATTCCCCTCCTCCTCCTCCTCCCCCTCTTCATTTCTTCCTCCTCCTCCTCCTCCCCCTCTTCATTTCTTCCTCCTCCTCCTCCTCCTCCCCCTCTTCATTTCTTCCTCCTCCTCCTCCTCCCCCTCTTCATTTCTTCCTCCTCCTCCTCCTCCCCCTCTTCATTTCTTCCTCCTCCTCCTCCTCCTCCCCCTCTTCATTTCTTCCTCCTCCTCCTCCTCCCGGGATTCGAACTCGGGACACCACACCCAGAACATATGCATCTAAACTATTACACCACCAACACAGTTAAGATGCAAGAAATAACATCGGAGAAGAATTGTATGTATGTATGTATGTATGTATGTAAAGAGTTGATCAGATGAGGCGCGATATTGCCCTTGTACAGTCACACATGAATATCCTGGCCCTTCATGTGTCTAATATACAAGGATAACCATGGAAGCTGATGTATGGATGGCAATTGTTATGCATTCTATATAAAACCACACCTACTTCTAATGTAAAGCATAGTACGTCCATATATAAAGGGCAAGTTTTTGCTTGTTCTAGCCCCCTTCTCCCTCATCCTTAGCCCCATTAGTCTTAAGATTTTAAGACATTCGCCCCATGAGTTTGGCAATTTTAAGACCTGTCACCTCATTTCTTTGCCAATATTAAGATCTTTCATGCCATTTAGGTGTCGATTTTATTCCTGGCGAGCGATAGCATTCGTGTAAATTAGGAAGAACCGACATTAGGCCGGACATTTTTTTACACCGAAAAAATGTACAACAAATTGATCGAAGGGGGATCTTGTTTTATTTGCATATATGTTAATTAATTACATATTATTATTATTATATATTTGTAAAGCTTGATAGAGGTAATAATAATAATAATAATAATATTTATTCAGTTAGCAATTTACTGAGTTGGTACCACATAGTATGTTACAAATATGACATGTACCAGCCTTGCATAATTCCAACTAAGGATAGCCCAATAAGGCCGTTAGGCGTATTTCCATTGGGGTCCTTGTGGGATTAGGTTAGCTGGGGAAATGGGGAGGATAAAGAAATAGATACTTTAGAGAAAGTATTTCTAGGGGGTTATTTTAAGATACCTTACATCCTATAGTAAATATCAGTAATCCGTAATCAGTAATCATTTCAGTTTGGTTGTCTATCTCTTATGTCGTATTTAGTAGTAGCTTGGTGCTCCCTTCTCGCAGCTGTCCGGTTCAGGTGTTCCTTCAGGCTACGTCTAAAGGAGGTCTATGAAGACCTCTAAGGATCTCTATGAAGGAGGTCTAAGAAGGTCTATGGAGCAAACTCCCCCCCCCCCCCCCTCCCCCGAACTGCCTGTGACGAGTGCCTCGCCCAGAGTTGAAAGAATGACAGGGCCAAAATCAAGATACGTTCGAGCCAAAATGTCTGGACACACGGACTGTGAAGCAACTCAAGTCATATGATGAAGGAAAAATGGGTTCGGGGAGAGAGTTCCAGAGTTCAACTGTTGCATAGAAGAAAGACTGGGAATATCGGTTCACTCTTGAGTTGGAGAGTTGCACAGAGTATGGGCGGGATTGTGTTGCACGACGGGTGCTACGTGCTCTTCGTAGAGGGGGTGGTATACACTGAGAGAACTCTGAGGAACACTGATTATTGTAATAGCGATAGCATAGCGAGAGAGATGCAACATTGCGGCGAAGAGAGAGATTGCAAAGAATCAATGAGTGAACGTGAGTTAATGATGCGGAAGGCTTTCTTTTCTACTTTGTATAAAAGTGCTGTGTGAGAGGAGCCACCCCATACATGCAAACAATACTCAATACATGGATGCACTGTGCCCCTGTACAGAGCAAGAAGCTGTGCAGGGGTAAAGAACCCTCAGAGGCGGTTGAGCACACCAAGCTTCTGAGAAGCTGTTTTAGCAAGAGTGGTAATATATGGTCTTTCCAAGAGAGATCAGAAGAAAACGAGACACCGAGAATATTAAGAGAAGATGAAGGGTTAATTAGTCTGTCGTTGAAGAGTGTAAATGGTCAGAACATAATATTATACTGTATTGAACAGAATAACCTCCCCTGCCGCTATCAAATCTCACGTGACGCGGATGATGCCTTACAAAACTCCAGGATTTTTAAGGGAATTTGTAAGGCATCGCAAACAAATCGGGAAGCTATTAATTACTTTGTCTGGCTTCACATGGGGGGAGAGAGGAAGAGATAAAAGGGGAGGAGGTAATGAGGGGAGAGATAGAGAGGATGGAGAGATGGAGAGGATGGAGAGATGGAGAGGGAAGAGAGATGGAGAGATGGAGAGGAAGGAGAGATGAAGAGATGAGGAGGAAGGAGAGATGAAGAGGGAAGAGATGGAGAGGAAGGAGAGATAGAGAGGAAGGATATGTGGAGAGGGAAGAGAGATGGAGAGATGAGGAGGAAGGAGAGATGGAGAGGAAGGAGAGATGGAGAGGGAAGAGAGATGAAGAGATGGAGAGATGAAGAGAGATGGAGAGGAAGGAGAGATGGAGAGGAAGGAGATGTGGAGAGGGAAGAGAGATGGAGAGATGAGGAGGAAGGAGAGATGGAGAGGGAAGAGAGATGGAGAGATGAGGAGGAAGGAGAGATGGAGAGATGAAGAGGGAAGAGAGATGGAGAGATGGAGAGGAAGGAGATGTGGAGAGGGAAGAGAGATGGAGAGATGAGGAGGAAGGAGAGATGGAGAGATGAGGAGGAAGGAGAGATGGAGAGATGAGGAGGAAGGAGAGATGGAGAGGATGGAGAGATGAAGAGGGAAGAGATGGAGAGGAAGGAGAGATGAAGAGGAAGGAGATGTGGAGAGGGAAGAGAGATGGAGAGATGAGGAGGAAGGAGAGATGGAGAGGGAAGAGAGATGGAGAGATGAGGAAGGAGAGATGGAGAGGAAGGAGAGATGGAGAGGAAGGAGAGATGGAGAGGAAGGACAAAGGAAATCAAGCAACAACAGGTCTAGTGACCCTTCTATGTTGCTTGTCCTCCAAAACACTGAGGATCAAGTGTCCAAACAGTGGTTTAGAGTGGGTAAGGGAACATTGGAAAGGGAACTACTGCCCTGGAACTAATGTCCGTGGCAGGATTAGGAAGTTAGTAGGGGACAGATGGGTTAGTAACTGAGGGGGGGATAAAATAAAGTTATTAATTTACAAACGCAGTCAGTCGCGGGTTTGATGCGAGATATTTGTCTAAGCGGAGTTTAAATGAATCAACGGTGCTATAACGTCTCGGGGAAGCCCATTCCACAAGTTGACAACTCGATTGAAGAAGAAATTCTTAGATTCGTGTGAGTTAAAAGATTTACCAATAATTTTGCAACCATTTCCCCGCGTGTAATTAGATTGGTCGATAGTGAAGTACTTACTACAGTTCATATTGTCGATGCTTTTGATGATTTTGAACACTTGAATTAAGTCACCTCTTAATCTGCGCTGGGTTAAAGGAAATAGATTTAATTCTCTAAGACGCTCTTCGTATGGTTTGTTCTTCAGGCTAGGTATAATTTTGGTAACTCTACGTTGAACTCGTTCTAGCTTGTTTATATCTGTTTGGTAATAAGGGCACCAGGATTGAAAGCAGTATTCCAGAAGAGGGCGGACTAAGGAATTGTAAAGGGTTAGGATAACGTCTTTGGATTTATGCTCAAATGACCTGCCTATAAAGTCAATTATTTTGTTTGCCTTCTTAACAACTTCTGAACATTGTGGACTCGGTTTTAGGTTACTCGATATTGTTACTCCCAGATCGGTTTCTCTGTTTACATTCTTAAGCTGAGTGCCATTCATCGAATAGTTTGCTTTCTCATTTAGGTATCCGACATGTAGTACTTTACATTTATCCGCATACAAACTCATTTGCCAAATTTGGGCCCAACATGACAATTTATCTAGATTGTGTTGCATATCGTCAACTTGTTCTTTTGAGAGTACGCTATTTGCAATTTTTGTATCGTCAGCAAATTTTGAGATTGTACAGGTGAGACCCTCATCTATGTCGTTGATGTAAATTAGAAGAGAGGAAGGAGAGATGGAGAGGATGGAGAGAAGGAGAGATGGAGAGGAAGGAGAGATGGAGGAGATGGAGAGGAAGGGGAGATGGAGAGGAAGGAGAGATGGAGAGGAAGGAGAGATGGAGAGATGGAGGATATGGAGAGGAAGAAGAGATGGAGAGGAAGGAGAGATGGAGGAGATGGAGAGGAAGGAGAGATGGATAGGAAGGAGAGATGGAGAGGAAGGAGAGATGGAGAGGAAGGAGATGGAGAGGTGGAGAGGAAGGAGAGATGAAGAGGAAGGAGAGGTGGAGAGGTGGAGAGGAAGGAGAGATGGAGAGGAAGGAGAGATGGCGAGGAAGGAGAGGTGGAGAGGAAGGAAAGATGGAGAGATGAAGAGGAAGGAGAGATGGAGAGGAAGGAGAGATGGAGAGGAAGAAGAGATGGAGAGGAAGGAGAGATGGAGAGGATGGAGAGGAAGGAGAGATGGAGAGATGAAGAGGAAAGAGAGATGGAGGAGATGGAGAGGAAGGAGAGATGGAGAGGAAGGAGAGATGGAGGAGATGGAGAGGAAGGAGAGATGGAGAGATGGAGAGGAAGGAGAGATGGAGAGGACGGAGAGATGGAGAGGAAGGAGAGATGGAGGAGATGGAGAGGAAGGAGAGATGGAGAGGAAGGAGAGGAAGGAGGGATGGAGAGGAAGGAGAGATGGAGAGGAAGGAGAGATGGAGAGGAAGGAGAGATGGAGAGGAAGGAGAGATGGAGAGGAAGGAGAGATGGAGAGCAAGGAGAGATGGAGAGGAGAGATGGAGAGGAAAGGAGAGATGGAGAGGAAGGAGAGATGGAGAGGAAGGAGAGATGGAGAGGAAGGAGAGATGGAGAGGAAGGAGAGATGGAGAGGAAGGAGAGATGGAGAGGAAGGAGATATGGAGGAGATGGAGAGGAAGGAGAGATGGAGAGGAAGGAGAGATGGAGAGGAAATAGAGATGGAGAGGAAGGGGAGATGGAGAGGAAGGAGAGATGGAGAGGAAGGAGAGATGGAGAGGAAGGAGAGATGGAGAGGAAGGAGAGATGGAGAGGAAGGAGGGATGGAGAGGAAGGAGAGATGGAGAGGAAGGAGAGATGGAGAGATGGAGAGGAAGGAGAGATGGAGAGGAAGGAGAGATGGAGAGGAAGGAGAGATGGAAAGGAAGGAGAGATGGAGAGGAAGGAGAGATGGAGAGATGGAGAGGAAGGAGAGATGGAGAGGAAGGAGAGATGGAGGAGATGGAGAGATGGAGAGGAAGGAGAGATGGATAGGAAGGAGAGATGGAGAGGAAAGAGAGATGGAGGAGATGGAGAGGAAGGAGAGATGGAGGAGATGGAGAGGAAGAAGAGATGGAGAGGAAGGAGAGATGGAGAGGAAGGAGAGATGGAGAAGAAGGAGGGATGGAGAGGAAGGAGAGATGGAGAGGAAGGAGAGATGGAGAGGAAGGAGAGATGGAGAGATGGAGAGATGGAGAGATGGAGAGATGGAGAGATGGAGAGATGGAGAGCTGGAGAGATGGAGAGATGGAGAGATGGAGAGCTGGAGAGATGGAGAGGAAGGAGAGATGGAGAGGAAGGAGAGATGGAGGAGATGGAGAGGAAGGAGAGATGGAGAGGAAGGAGAGATGGAGGAGATGGAGAGGAAGGAGGGATGGAGAGGAAGGAGAGATGGAGAGGAAGGAGAGGAAGGAGAGATGGAGAGGAAGGAGAGATGGAGAGGAAGGAGAGATGGAGAGGAAGGAGAGATGGAGGAGATGGAGAGGAAGGAGATATGGAGAGGAAGGAGAGATGGAGAGGAAGGAGAGATGGAGAGGAAGGAGAGATGGAGAGGAAAGAGAGATGGAGAGGAAGGAGAGATGGAGAGGAAGGAGAGATGGAGAGGAAGGAGAGATGGAGAGGAAGGAGAGGAAGGAGAGATGGAGAGGAAGGAGAGATGGAGAGGAAGGAGAGATGGAGAGGAAGGAGAGATGGAGGAGATGGAGAGGAGAGATGGAGAGGAAGGAGAGATGGAGAGGAAGGAGAGATGGAGAGGAAGGAGAGATGGAGAGGAAAGAGAGATGGAGAGGAAGGGGAGATGGAGAGGAAGGAGAGATGGAGAGGAAGGAGAGATGGAGAGGAAGGAGAGATGGAGAGGAAGGAGAGATGGAGGAGATGGAGAGGAAGGAGAGATGGAGAGGAAGGAGAGATGGAGAGGAAGGAGAGATGGAGAGGAAGGACGGATGGAGAGGAAGGAGAGATGGAGAGGAAGGAGAGATGGAGAGGAAGGAGAGATGGAGAGGAAGGAGAGATGGAGAGGAAGGAGAGATGGAGAGATGGAGAGGAAGGAGAGATGGAGAGGAAGGAGAGATGGAGAGGAAGGAGAGATGGAGAGGAAGGAGAGATGGAAAGGAAGGAGAGATGGAGAGGAAGGAGAGATGGAGGAGATGGAGAAGAAGGAGAGATGGAGAGGAAGGAGAGATGAAGAGGAAGGAGAGATGGAGGAGATGGAGAGGAAGGAGAGATGGAGAGGAAGGAGAGATGGATAGGAAGGAGAGATGGAGAGATGGAGAGGAAAGAGAGATGGAGGAGATGGAGGAGATGGAGAGGAAGAAGAGATGGAGAGGAAGGAGAGATGGAGAGGAAGGAGAGATGGAGAAGAAGGAGGGATGGAGAGGAAGGAGAGATGGAGAGGAAGGAGAGGAAGGAGAGATGGAGAGGAAGGAGAGATGGAGAGGAACGAGAGATGGAGAGATGGAGAGGAAGGAGAGATGGAGAGATGGAGAGGAAGGAGAGATGGAGAGGAAGGAGAGATGGAGAGGAAGGAGAGATGGAGAGGAAGGAGAGATGGAGGAGATGGAGAGGAAGGAGAGATGGAGAGGAAGGAGAGATGGAGAGGAAGGAGAGATGGAGGAGATGGAGAGGAAGGAGAGATGGAGAGGAAGGAGGGATGGAGAGGAAGGAGAGATGGAGAGGAAGGAGAGGAAGGAGAGATGGAGAGGAAGGAGAGATGGAGAGAAAGGAGAGATGGAGAGATGGAGAGGAAGGAGAGATGGAGAGGAAGGAGAGATGGAGGAGATGGAGAGGGAGGAGAGATGGAGAGGAAAGAGAGATGGAGAGGATGGAGAGGGATCTGTAACCTCGCTTTCAAACTTGGCGGGCACCTGGAGTGAGGTTGGTCAGGTCAGGTGATGGTATTGAGGGATAAGCCTTTACAGCGGCTCCTCGTAGCTACTTTCTACTTTTCCTATTTTCTATTGTATAGAGGGGAGAAGGGGTATTGGAGAGATAGGAAGCTTTTGGAGTGGCTTTGTTATGTGTGTTATTAGTCTGTATTAGTCGTCGAGGTGTCCCCCGACTGGGTTCAAGCACTGAAACATACTAGGACATACTACCATGGCACTCACTAAATGTCCACCTTGGCTGGGATCGAACCCAGGTCAAGCAGATTCACACGTGAGTGTGCTCTCCACTCGACTACCGTGGCTCGTTGATGCTCACTTCTTCTTCTTTCTTCTTGGCAGTGTTGTTCCTTCTCCGCTTCGCTATAATAATTGTCTTTCCTTCTGGCTTGTTCTCCTCTATATTCTTGTTCCTTTCATTTCTCCGTCTTCTTTACTTCCGTTTCTCTTGCTTTTCTTCGGTCTTCTGCTTCTCTCGCTTCCCGTTCTTTCTTCTGTCTTCTTTCTTTCTTTCTTCTTGTCTCTTGTGTCCTTCTTATTACTCTTCCGTCTTCCATTTTCCCGTTCTTCCTGTTCTCGTATTTTAGAAGTCCAAGCCCAGGCCATAGAAAACTTGACTGTATGACCAACTGTAATCCTCCTGTTCACCTTGCCAATCCCACTATTTGTTATACAGTTGTTCAGTCGCTCATGCTTTCTATAGTCTTGGCTTTGACTTCGTTAACCACAACATACTACCACAACATAATACCCAGGTCTGTGAACTAATTATTTCTTTAAAGTGATTACTAGATAAGTTACCCATCCTACGCGGTCGAGAACGTAACTCGGGGGTATATGAAAACGAACTAACAGACATACACCATGCCAGGCCGGAACCTTTGGGCCATTCTAGCCTGGAATTGACCCAGACGTCTTGTCGCCACCAGAAGAAAGACCATCACAGGCTATCAACAAGCACCAACACTACTCTGGCAAATGATAGAGGCTTAGCCACAAGTCCGGCTTGTGGCAGACTTGGGGAACGTGTTTCTCGGGTAGCTTTTGGATTGTCCGCTGCTAATAAAACTAAATCAACTAGTGATTGAGGCCTAGTTGTAGCCGCTCTGTTGTCTGTGGCTGCTGGGTAAGGTTGGCTGTGTGCTGATAGATGTGCGGTGGTTCAAAAATTGGCACGGATTCCCAGAAGGGCTACCGCAGTCGATCCAGACCCTCCTCCAAGCACAGCCGCCCCTCTAGCCGCGAAATTCCCCACCGAGGAGAACGACTGAAATGGTAAGACTACCGCAGCCCACATCACCATCAGTAGAGTTGGAAGAATATCAATACCACACAGGTCGGATTGATAACCAGAAGACTTGGGCCTGTTAACCGAGAAATTGCCTTGAGGGAGTAAGACACGTACTGGTGTAACTACTCGACGCATTTCTCGGAGGTATCTTAGATTTGCTTGTATCCTTGTTGGACCACACTGGTGACCACCCAACATCTTTACATTGCCTTGATAGAGGAATTACTTTAGCTAGAGTATGCAGTACTGACAAAGTGCTCTAGTTGTAGTAAACCTACAAAAAACAGTAAGACTGGTTGAAAGAGCGTAAGACACTGGTGAAACAGCTTCCTTCTAAGCCAGGACTCGTAGTGGAGGGTATAAGACACTGGTGAAACAACTCCCTACTTAAGTCCTTCGATACGAGAGCGTAAGACACTGGTGAAACGGCTCATACTCGTATAAACCCAAGATTCAACATCAAAGTTCTTCCAAAGACTCCTGTAGGAAGTCTAGGTCAAGGACTCGTAGTGGAGGGCGTAAGAGACTGGTGAAACGACTCCCTACTTAATTCCTACGATATGAGAGGGTAAGACACTGATGAAACAACTCGTATTCGTATAAGACCTCAACATCAATTGAAAGTTCTTCATAAGATCCTCCAGGAGGTCTTCACTAACTCTGCCACTGTCACACGGCAGGATCACCACCACGGACCAGGACGTCGTCGGGAATACAATGCAGCCGCATCTTCAAAGACCGTCGGAAGCTGCCCAACATCTCCCCTTTGAGGCGCCTAGTGGATCCTCGATCGTGCCGTTACATAATTACCTATCCATGTCTGATGTAACACTGTACCTTTAATCATATGCTACTGTCGAATAAGAACAATCTATGTTTGTACTCTGTGTTATATTATCCTTTATTACCTTCAGAGAGTGGTTGGGTAGTAGAGGGAATGAAGATTTCGAGAGACAGAAACGAGCGAGGTACGTGGAGAGAAAGAGAGTAGTGAAGAGAGTAGTGAAGGAAAGTAAGAGAAGAGTAGATGAGGAATTTGGAAGGAATCTGAGTGTAAAATGGAGGGAGAGTAAGAAACTGTTCTGGAAAGAAGTCAAGAAAGTTAGGGAAGGTAGCAAGGGAAACAGTAAGGGTGTGAAAGATAAGAATGGGAGAATGCTAGCCGAGAAACAAGAGAGAGTCGAAAGATGGAGGGAGTACTTCAATGAGTTGCTAAATGTAAGGAATGAAGAGCCAGCAAACATAGCTGGATATGGTATGGGAGGGAGAAGAGGAGAAGTAGTGGAGGAGGAGGTGGGGATCAGGAGGTCAGAAGTGTGGGAAGCCATGAAAAGAGTGAAGTTGGGAAAAGCACCAGGAACAGATGGAGTGTGTGGGGAAATGTTGAGCTATGGTGGTGAGATAGTGATAGAATGGGTATGGAAAATGTGCAAACTAGCATGGGAGAAGGGGAGTGCACCCGATGACTGGAAGACTGGCATAATAGTCCCGCTATATAAGGGCAAAGGGGAAAGAGGAGTGTGTGGTAACCACCGAGGAATATGTCTTTTAAGCGTAGTAGGGAAGGTATACAGTAGGGTAGTAATTGAGAGAGTGAGAGCGAGAACGGAGAAATAGATAGGCGACGAGCAGGGAGGTTTTAGGAAGGGAAGAGGATGTGTAGATCAGATTTTTGCCCTGAATTGTGTTGTGGAGAAATATCTGGAGAAGAAACAAAAGGTATATGTTGCCTTTATGGACTTGGAGAAGGCCTATGACAGAGTGGATAGAGAAGGTTTATGGAAAGTACTTAGAATATACGGAGTAGATGACAAGTTGCTGAAAGCAGTGAAGAGCATGTATGAGGGTGCAAAGGCGGCATGTGTGTGGAGAGTGAGCAGAGCGAGTTCTTTGACCTGAATGTTAGTTTGAAACAGGGGTGTGTGATGTCCCCGTGGTTGTTTACTGTATATATGGATGGAGTCATGAAAGAAATACTATCAAGAGCAGTGGATGTTGGTGTGTCGCTGAAAAGGGAGGGAATTGAGTGGAAGCTACCTATACTGCTGTTTGCGGATGATACAGTTCTGATGAGTGATAATGAATGGGAGTTGCAGGGTCTGGTAAATTAGTTTGGAACAGTGTGCAAAAAACGGAATTTGAAGGTAAATGCGGGGAAGACCAAGGTTATGGTCTTCGAAAGGGGTGAAGTCACAGAGTGTGAGGTGAAGCTGAATGGTCAGGCTATGGAGATCGTCAACTCTTTTAAGTATCTGGGCAGTGTGTTGAGTAAAGATGGGACTATGGATGAAGAAGTGCGGGAGAGGGTACAACAGGGGAAGAGGGTTGTAGGAATGCTGAAAGCAGTAACAAGAAATAGGGTGG
Source organism: Paralithodes platypus (assembly GCA_032716605.1). Taxonomy (NCBI): domain Eukaryota; kingdom Metazoa; phylum Arthropoda; class Malacostraca; order Decapoda; family Lithodidae; genus Paralithodes; species Paralithodes platypus. Next base: position 3,007,048 of record CM064542.1, on the reverse strand, counting down.
TCAGTATGGAAGTGAAGAAGTCCTTGCATGAGTGTGGTAATCCCGACACTGACTTACGGAAGCGAAGCATGGACGTTGGTTGAGAGACTCAGACCAAGAGTGAGAGCAGTGGAAATTAATTACTTAAGAAGTGCGTGCAGAGTTACATGGAGGGATAGACAGACTAATGACGAAGTAAGAAGGAGGTGTGGTGTGGAGGTAGATGTGCTGGAAAGTGTGAAAAGGAACAACTTGAGATGGTTCGGCCATATGGAACGTATGGAAAGCGAGAGAATGACTAAGAGGGTGTACGAGAGCGAGGTGGAGGGACAGAGAGGGAGAGGTAGACCGAATGAGAGGTGGAAGGATGGAGTGAGGAAGTACATGAACGAAGGCGGTGCTGGTTTGGGGGAGGGGCGTCGACTGACTGGGGACAGAGGTGCATGGGGGCAGTTCGTTCGTGGCAACCCCTTCGGGGATCACAGCGTCAGGCAATAGATAGATAGATAGACCTTCATACTTGTGTTCGTGTTGGTCTCATTTTCCCCAGTCGAGTAAGGAGCTACCTAATTAGTCAATACAACCCCAGTACAAACCTGGTATAACAACAGTAATTCTTCCCCATATTCACGGCATCACGATAGATAACATCTACGACCAGCCTGTCATTTCCGCACCCTCCTCAGCTCCCCGCCATGGAGTGGCTTCGGTCACCCAGGCTTTATTGTGGTCGACGGGGAGGGTTCTGTGGGGGCGCTCGGTTATGGCCTTGGCCTTGCTCGGGGCCTTGGGGCTGTTCGGCCAGGCAGCTTGGGGAACAACAACAACAACAACAACGACCAGCCTGTCACCCTGCCTATGTGCCTAAGGGTCTAGTCATCAGGGAGTTGGAGATGCTCAACGATCCTGCAATGCCCACCTCACCAGTAACCCCTCCAACATTATCAAATATTCCAGATCACCAACCATCTCATCATCGGGATCTGAAACAAGTGCTGATGAAGTGCCAGTATGTGTTCGCCACTGATTCAATGTACTTGGGACATACCATCATCACACACCCCATATACACCACAGGACCTCCTCTGCGCCAGCCTTCGTTGCAAGTCCGGCTCGAGGCAGACTTTGAAAATCTGATTGTCATTTAGTTGGTCAAAAGGCCTATGTTTGGCCTGGGGGAGCCTGAACTTGTTCGAGACTGTTCACCCCAGACTTACTACAAATCTCTGAGCCACTATGCAGATGAACAGCCGAGTAGGACCACTACCAGCTAAGAAGCCATTGTGGGACAGAGGTTCCACTACTACCCCGGCCCTCAATCCAACGCGAGAAGTGCAGAGAACCTACAGCGGGATATTTCACCTCCACCCCCTTAATGCCTAGACATTACAGTGACTAAATTTCCTTCAACCCCTGGCAATAGTCTAAACTTCAAATATTAGTCTTGCAGCCAAGACAAGTGTCATGCCTGTATCAGTCACTATTCCCCCTTTCCTTAGCACACCTGTAGCAGCCAAAACATGTGACATGGCCTGTAGCAGTCACTTCTCCACCTTCTGACACACCAGTAACAGCCAGTATACCCACCCAGGACATACCTGTAACAGTCCACTAATCGTGGGACAGTATATCTGTAAATTATCTTTCTCTTCTGGACAGCCCGGAAAATAGAGGTAAATGGACATTCAATAATTGGTTTGGACTTACATCTTGGTCTTTTGGAGAGAGCCTTAACCCTCCTGGCCCGGGCAGGCTCTCCTAATGACGGAGCTCGTATCCGGGCGATCTGGTCGAATATCAACAAAAGTAAACTAAGGCTAATCTTGCTTAATATATGACCTACATTAATCAAACATATATAGAAATGAGCGCCTTACCTTCCTGCGTAGAATGACGTTGAGTAGAGCTCTCTAGCTCAACTGGTTCCGGAGTGATGGTGATGGAAGTGGAGGTAACTTTTGCCGCGTATTTACCTCGGCGCGTCCGAACACTCAACCGCGGCCCCGGCTACGACGCCCAGTTGCACTCGTCGCTCCACCCGCAATTATGCCAGGAAGCGATTTGATAGTGTTTTATTGGTTATTCTGTCATTTATTATAGTTATGTTATTTTCACTCAATAAAGTTATTTATATGAACTTATTTGTGTCTCTGTCACTTATTACTTCGTTTTATTATTATTATTATGATTATTAGTGTCACTTTCACTGGACTTTGATAATTGGTAGTGTCATTTCCCCTTTTATGTATTGTTAGGTAAGCTAATAATATATATAGTGTCACTGTCACTTATTCATATTGTTATGAAGGCACTTATTATTACTTGTGTGTGTCTCTTTCACTTATACTTAGTTTTATTATTATTATACTGTCACTTTGACTGGCCTAGGCTTATTGAGTGTCATTTTCACTTATTTATTGTTAGAAATATATATTTTAGTGTCACTTTCACTTGTTCATATTGTTATTGAAGGCACTTATTATTACTTATGTGTCCTTTTCACTTATACTTAGTTATATTATTATTCTTAGCCTACATTTGAGTGTCACTTTCACTGTTGTCACTTCCACTTCACAAGTTTGCTAGAGTGTGGAAGTCGTTGAAGCAGGTGCCAGCACACAGTCCAACTTGACACTCGAGGCATTCCCAAGTGGTTTTTGTGGGTTTGCGGGGTCTGCGAGTTGTGTGGCTGCACACATGGCACCTCTTCTGACTCCTAACATTATTACCTGGTGCTTTGAAAGGAAGGGCGCTGAGCTGGTGCTTCCTGAAGAATTCAGCACACCCCGTTCTGTCAAGGTGGCCTGGTCCTTGTATTGGCCTGCCTGGTGTACCCGCATGTTTAGCCAGGAGCTCAAGTAGCACCTGCTTGTGGAACTTCCGCAGGGACTTGTACTTCTTGACTCCTGGAGTCCTCAGACGGTAGATGTTGTAGGCATTGAGGATCGACATATCTACCGTATGCAGGATAAACTTCTTGTACCACCTGCAAGATGTTCGCAGGCAGTCGATGAAGCCCATCTGCATGTCGGACTTGTCAACGAGGCGCATGTTGATGTTATAATCCAGGACAGCAGCTGGTTTTTGGACGGGGTTCTTGGTTGTTCGGTCCACCTTCCCTGTGGCGACCATCTGGGCCTTGTGGCATGTGGCGAGGAGGTTGACCTTGCGCTGGTCATGCCAGTGGATGGAGAGGATGGGGCCACTCTTCTTGTGGAAGATGTCAGCCTTCTTCGTCTTGGTTGGGTAGCCTGGCATGCCCTTCCTTTTGCCCTTGACTGTGCCGACAATTCCGGTCTTGCGGTCATGGAGGTACTTGGTCAGGAGAGGCGACGTGTAATAATTATCTGTGTAGAGGATGTGGTTATTATTGAAGTGCCTCTCCATCATCTTCTTCATACAGCGCCACCAAAACCAATGAGAGGGTCAGTCACAACTTCTCCAGCCTTGCCGCTGTAGACTATAAAGTCCAGCACATACCCCGTCAAGCAGTCGCAGAGGACGAAGAGCTTGATGCCGAAGCGGTGTCTCTTGGACGGGATATACTGTCGGAAGTGCAGCCTACCACGGAACAGGACCAGAGACTCGTCGAGGCACATCTTCTGGAAAGGAATCAGGTATGTGGTGAACCGATGACGTATCATGTCATACAGCTTCCTGATCTTCCATAATGAGTCGGGAAGGTGGACTGCCATGTTGTTTGTCAGGTGGAGATAGGAGAGGATGTCGAAGTACCTGTCCCTGGACATGTATTTGCCAAATGATGGTGTCGTTATGATGTCGCCAGTGATCCAGTAGTCAGCCAGAACGTGCTTCCTTATATGAGTCATCAGCATTGTGAGTGCCAAGAACACATATAATTCTGCCACAGTGAGAGCTCTCCATGCCACCATCTTGGCACTGGTCTTCCTCCCAAGAAAGTTGGTACAGATAGCATGGTGGTGATTTGTCTCTTTGACGAGGTATTCCATGACTTCATTGTCATAGAAGCCACAGAAAAGTTCACTGGGGGTAGCATCTGGGCCACAGGGACATGCTGGTGACACCCCAGAACCCATCTGTACCTCGTAAAAGGCAGGACAATCTGGCTCAAAATCAGCTCCATCTGTCCACACAAACAGGTCGGATGCTGATGCTCGAGGTCGTGCTGCAGCAGGCACACGCCCTGGACGCCCTGGCACACACCCTTGGCCAGGCGGACGCCCAGGCGGACGCCCTGCACGCCCACACCCAGGCCCAGGCCCAGGGGCAGCGGCGTCGGCAGGCTGACCACGTCTACGACCTCGCCCTCTCCCTCGATTTGTCGGCACATCCTCTTCCTCTTCCTGTTCCTCTTCCTCCTCAGGCAACGTCAGGTCATCTGGGGCAATGTTGGGGTCGTCAGCATCCTCCTCAGGAGACAATTCTGGTGAAGAAGTGACCGGGCGTCGGCGGTGTGGGGCGCGGGAGGCTGCGGGAGCTTCAAGAATGGGAGCCGAGGCCTCGGGAGTTGGGCTCCTTTTGCGGCGAGCCGAGGGCTTTTCAGCAGGAAATAATGCTCTGCGGTGTGTTGAGGCCTGTGGCACATCACCAATACCAATTGAAGAGGCCCTTTGGTCATCCTGAATGAGAGATGAAGGCGAGGGCTGTGGGTGACCCACGCGGCGTCCCGTGTCAAGGCGTCGGGACAATGGAATGCGGGTGGTTGCTAGGCCAGGGTCGGCGTCATTATCGCTATCTTCAGCTTCCCTATGCTTTTCTGCGGCTGCCCTGCGTGCTTTTTTAGCTGCACTTTTGATCAATGATTGTTTGTATAAAATATTTGCCCACTTTCAAGGGCGTACGGGCAGGCAAAGGGGAAGGTCCTGGGGTAGGGCTAGGGCTAGGCCTAGGCTGACCTAGCAAAGATGGCGAGGGGGTAGGCCTAGGTTCTAGCACACTAGGAAGCTCCATGGCACCTTCCTGAAACACTTCCACATCAGGATCATCACTACTGTCTCCCCCCTCAAATAAATCGACATTATCGTCGTCTCCAAAGCCCACGAAATCGTCTCACACTTTCACTTATAAATTGTACCTTGTCCACCAAGCTTTCGCCACTGCTCTCTTCATCACTTTCAAAAAGTTGTCGCTGTATAGCGCTATCACTCAACAAACGCTTAACTTTCTTTTGTGGAGCTCTCTTCTCGGTTGGAACAGGCGTTGAAGTTGCGAGTGGGGTAGCACTGGGGCCCGCGGGAGGTTGCAACGAATCGGACACGTCGGAAAACATTTTTTCAGTATTACTCGCTATGGCGGCCACGTACGAACTGATAACAGTAGTAGTTGAGGCTTGGTGGCACTGCGGTCGCTCCTACCATGCCAAAATTGGCCGCGCAAATTTTGAAGCACGCTTTCAGGCACAAAGATTTTAAAATAACACCCAGGTTCCGGCCCTTTTATTTTGGTGTCATTTTAAAATGACACCAGGGTTGGAAGGGTTAAAGACCTAAGAAAAACTCCCAATACAAATTGATATTACAGAATAGCATCCCCTTCAACTCGCAAGAAATGTTGATGTACAAAATATATATCTATCTATCTATCTATCTATTGCCGGACGCCTTAATCTCCTTAATGGGGGTTGGCCATACACAAAATGCCCCCAAGCGGACCTATCTCCTGTAAGAGGGACAACCCATGCCAGTTTACTGAAGGACTTACAGGATTGACCACTCAATTTAGGGTCCGTCCGATTCAGAGGCCTTTTATGTATTTTTTAGCACTATTTTTTCTAGTGGTGTGCGGCTAATCCATCCACTAACCCGCTTCATCCTAAGGTAGCTGTACGGATTTGTATAAGGCTTACTCCCCTAGACAGGTTGCCGACCAAGGCTGATGATTCCCACCCACCTGGATTTTCATAAAGTTATCTCCCCTAGATGGTTTGCCGACCAAGGCTAACGAGTCCCATCCACCCGCACATATACAGTATAGGCTACCGGTAATAAAAAAAAAAAAAAAAAAATGAGGAATGAAGAGGTACGTAGGAGTGGGGGACAGCAGGAACCCTTATCAGCCAGAGTGGACAGAAGGGTGCTGTGTTGGTATGGACATGTTGAACGAATAGGAGATGAAAGGCTTACAAAGAGAGTATACGAGTCAGAAACAAGGGGAGGTAGAGGGAGAGAAAGACCTTGGATGAGATGGTGTAGTACAAGGTTTGAAAGAGAGAGATATAAAGAAAAGGAAAAAGAAGTGGTAATAAATAGGAATGAATCGAAAATGCTTGTGAATAGAAGTGATAAAGCGGTCGTAGGGAGAGGGGGTCAGGCACCAGTTGGACTAAATAATAGAAGTGATAAAGCGGTCGTAGGGAGAGGGGGTCAGGCACCAGTTGGACTAAATAATAGAAGTGATAAAGCGGTCGTAGGGAGAGGGGGTCAGGCACCAGTTGGACTAAATAATAGAAGTGATAAAGCGGTCGTAGGGAGAGGGGGTCAGGCACCAGTTGGACTAAATAATAGAAGTGATAAAGCGGTCGTAGGGAGAGGGGGTCAGGCACCAGTTGGACTAAATAATAGAAGTGATAAAGCGGTCGTAGGGAGAGGGGGTCAGGCACCAGTTGGACTAAATAATAGAAGTGATAAAGCGGTCGTAGGGAGAGGGGGTCAGGCACCAGTTGGACTAAATAATAGAAGTGATAAAGCGGTCGTAGGGAGAGGGGGTCAGGCACCAGTTGGACTAGATAATAGAAGTGATAAAGCGGTCGTAGAGAGAGGGGGTCAGGCACCAGTTGGACTAGATAATAGAAGTGATAAAGCGGTCGTAGAGAGAGGGGGTCAGGCACCAGTTGGACTAGATAATAGTCTGTCAGGCGCCTGGCCCGGAGAGTTGGTCTATGTTGTGAAGGGTCATGCCTGGAAGTAGGGTGGGCGGGGATTGTCTTGGTGGGGCTTCGTGTGCGTCTGCCTGCTGAGACCGGAACCTTTCCGAAAGGTCTGGGACCGGGGGAGTGCTGAAGGCCCCTAGTGATCCTTGGTCTCTGGGTCTTCTGGGTGACCTAGACAAGTGTGGTTTTTTTTTTTTTTTTTTTTTTTAATTATTGTATCGTGCTGTCCCTGTTTGGGCTCTGTCTTGAGTCAGCCACTCCCAGCTATGGGGTATGTGCCTGAGTATATAAATACATACATACAATAAGAAAAATATACAAATATAATTTATATAACTAATCTACAGTAATATGGTACTAAATCTAGATGACCTTATGCCTTACAAGGAAAATAATGGTCAAATTATTATATTCATATAGTGATAATTTTATTTTACAGCATAAAAATACTAGTACAGTACACAGTATGGGATACAGACTGCAGCAATGTTCCTCATAAAATAAATTCTTCAGGAAGAAATATAAAGATCCTAAGTCTCAAAGTGTTCCAATATTACCATCAAAGTAAAGTCCTTGAAGAATTTAAGTTCCAAGTCGCTTGATTAAATAAAGTCCATTCTCAAGAATAAAGTACCTGGTAAGAAAAAACCTGTATTCTCAAAAATAATATAAAGTCTTTCAAGAATAAAGCTGAAGGTGACCGGCAAAGTGGTGGTGGTGGTGGTAAGCAGCCTTAAGGGGGTAGTGCTCACTTTTTATGGGCACCCTTCTCCCTCATGTTTAGCATATAAGTTTTGAGGTTTTAAGACCTTCGGCCCATTAGTTTGGCAATTTTAACACCTTCAGTTCAATTTCGTTGTCAATTTTAAGACCTATCGTGCCATTTAGGTGTAATTTTTTTCCTGGCGAGCAATAGCGAGCCTGTAACTATAAGAGGAACCGGCCTCTGGCCGGGAAATTTTTCTACCGAAAAATGAAGGGGGGTCTACGGGGTGTTTTTATAAGTTTGAGGGAGGTCTTGCGAGGAAACTAAAAAATACATTAATAAATGAATTAATAGACCACAAAATGCTACTAGCCCCTTAACCCTTTCCTTCAGATCAAACCAATTTAAGTTTCATTATCACTACCTCCAATCTTTTTCATTCAGCTTAGGAAGGACTGGTCAGCAAGAGGGTGAACTTCTCATATGCCTTGACCTTTTCATACGGAGATTCTTTCTAAGCTAAGAAAAATCCTGCGGCTGTAGCATCAATAAAGTACAGGTCTCCCTCACTGTCCGATGCCCCAATTTAGGATATTTTAGGTATTTGGGTTTGTGTTTTGGCTGGTCCCAGAATGCATCCCCATTTGCCCCATTAATTTAAGAGTTTGCTATACGATAATATGCGGTTTAAGATCGGGTTTTCAGGAACGTAACCAAATTGTAAATTGAGGGAGACCTGTATAAACCTCATTGTCCGATAGAGGGGGGTTAACCCTTTCAGTATAATGGATGCCTTTCTTCCTTCAGATAAGGCTGGCATTACAAGATTTATTCAGACTTAAGGGGGAAGTACTCGCTTTTCTAGACCTCCTTTTCCCTGTGTTTAGCATATTAGATTTTAGATTTTAAGACGTCTGTTCCGTTAGTTTAGCAATTTTGAGACCTATCGCCCTATTTCCTTGTCAATATTCAAACCTTTAGTGCCATTTAAGTGTTTATTTTCGCGAGCCTGTAATTTTAGAAGTAACCGGCCTTTGGCCGGGACAGTTTTTTACCAAAAAATTTACAAATTTATCTTGAATGGGGGTGTTGTTTAAACCTTGATGGAGGACTAGAGAGAAACTTTAAAAAATATATTAATATATAAATATATAGAGCAAAAATCAAGCACTACCCCCTTACCAGACCTCATCATACTAGAGATGGGTCTGTACATGACGGGACGAACAAGGTCTTCTTTATCCAACTGGGTTAAGGGCAGGTTTTTAGTTTGCTCCCTAGACCTCCATCAAGCTTTACAAAATACTCCCAAGACAAGATAAATGTGTAAATTTTTCAGTAGAAAAATGTCCTAAATTACAGGCTCACTTTCGCCCGCCAGGAAAAAATCAACACCTAAATGGCACAAAAGGTCTTAAAATTGATAGAAATGGGGCAAAATGTTTTAATATCGCCAAACTAATCGGGCAAACTTACTATAATCTCAAAACTAATGGGGCTAAACATGTGGGAGAGGAGCGTCCGGAAAAAAACTCTTATCAAAATAATCTCCCTTTAACACAGTTCGTACATATGACAACACTGCTCAACTCCCTACATGCACACAACAATTGCCCTTCAGCGCCTACATCCAAACAAACAAGCTCACATTACAACTGCACTCCTTGTTGATTATGCATAAATTGTTACATATACCTAGAAACAAGACACATTCATGCGATACCACTCCACTCGAATGTTGCTTATGTATGAAAGATTTGCTACATATACCTGGATACATTCACACAAGAACACTCAGCTCCAATGTTGACCTATGTATGTATTACTGATGTTACATATACCTAGAAACAAGACACATTTACACAATACCACTCCACTAGAATGTTGCTTATGTATGAAAGATTTGCTACATATACCTGGATACATTCACACAAGAACACTCAGCTCCAATGTTGACCTATGTATGTATTACTGATGTTACATATACCTAGAAACAAGACACATTTACACAATACCACTCCACTAGAATGTTGCTTATGTATGAAGGATTTTCTACATATACAATACTTAGAAACAAGACACATTCACACAATACCACTCGGCACTAATGATATTTATTTAGTGTATAATGATTTGTTACATATATTTAAAGATAGAATGGGCTCAAGTCAAGTAGCCTCGGTTAGATTAGGTAAAGTTAAAATAAAGTGGAGAACTTGAATCTGCTGAGAAATGGCGCTTATGACAATAGAAAACACCAGCTTTTATCATCATATTCATCCATTATGGTTGCCATATGTACGAACTGTTCCTCGTCGGTTGGGACACAAATTTGCCTCCAGGTAGCCTCCTTTCTTTAACCCCTTCTGTACCGGACGTCTTTTTCACTTTATTCTGGCTACTATTGGACGATTATATTCAGTTTAAAAACGGCCTCCAGCAATTATCAGACTTCGAACTATCTCACTTAACCCTTTTTACTACCACTGATCCTTCCTAAAACTGCACAAAATAGTCTACATACAGCAAGAAAAACATTAAAAAGACGTCGCGGTACACAAGGTGTTAACCCTCCATGCTAGGAAAAAAAGCAAGAATGAGGCAGCAATATTGACAAGTGAAATTTATGTACGAACTGTTCCTTGTCGGACCAGGGTGTCAAACGAGACATATTCCCGTCGTTTGTGTCATTATTACTAAAGCTACAGTTATATTTATGTTGTTTGTGTGTTCGGAAGTGATAAAGTGGCCAAAACAATGCAACTTCATGTCAATGTTCATATAATCCTGCTCATAATCACTATTAAAACAAAAATGTTCCGGTGTGACACACTACCTCGTCGGTTGGGACAAACAATATTTCTCCAGGTAGCCTCCTTTCTTGAACCCTCTATGCTTGTAAATAGGCAAGAATGTATGTACTGTACGTATGTATGTATATACTCAGGCACATACCCCATTGCTGTGGGTGGCCGACTCGAGACAGAGCCCGAACAGAAACAACATTCAAGGGTTCTAGTTCTAAGGGTTCGGGACCACTTTCACGTTCCCTCGCCCCTTCCTCTGTCTCGATGAGTAGGAGAATTTTACAAGAATGAGGCAGCAATATTGAAAGTTAAATTTTGGATTTAGGAAAGGTCCGACATATATTTTAAGACGTGGCCTCCATCCTTCTCATATGCCACTATTTGATAAACCCTGTGCTCATTCATAGGTGGCTGCAATATTTATGCTGGTTTGATCCCAAGGGCCATTTTTTTTCCCCCATAACAATAGCCAAACCCATTTATTTTGGTTACTTAAAAATATAAAAAACCTGTTTAATCAGTTATATTAGATTTGGTTTTTGGGCATTCATACACAGTCAAATTTTGTTTATTTGTTCCCCAAAGGTTCCAATTGAGACATTTGTAACCAATTGTGCGGTAAATACACACAGTCCAACCCCTCTCTGTCCGACTCGGGGGATCTGGAAACACAAGGCTTCCGGACTAGGTACCGTTATCAAGTCATGACTTCACCTCTCTCTTTCCGTCTGAAAGATCAAAGTAAAAGTTTGATAGACCAAAGTCCGAAAGACCAAGGTAAAAGTCCAAGAGAAATTAAGTAAACATCTCTATCAATTTTTCAATGCGGATATTATTCTCTCGGACAATATTTGAAACACAGAGGTCAATGTCCGGGATGTTGCACACTTGTGGAAAATATGCATTTCCAGACAGGGTCTCCTCCCCAAAGAGAAAGGCTTGCTGTACTATAATTAGAATCAGATCACATGCTGTACAATCTGACCAGAATCAACCAAATGAAAGAAAAAAATGGCCCTATGCTGATCTACATTTGTGGGTTCACATTACAATTGGTCTCTAAAATAATGATTACCTGTATTTTACACATAGATAAAAAATAGTCTAGAGCAAGTTCCTCCTCTCCTCTCCCTAACTATCTGCATAAGAGAGTGATCCAAACATAAATAATAAAATAAATGTATAACAGAAAACAAAAAAACAGCAACCACATTAAATTACTTCTGCTCCTCACAACACACAGAATGCAGCGTAGCATCACCCACTAAAGAGCCTAAAATTAAGCTTCCCTAAGTAGTCGAGCAACAAGAACAGCGGCAGAACAAATTAACGCAGCAATGATCGAGACGAGAAAATAAACACAAGAAATTACAACACCTTCACTGGACTTCCACATTCTCAAAACTTGAAAATTAAGAATATAGCTTCACTCAGTTTCCATTCTTGGAGTTTCAATCAAATTAACTAACCATCGTCAGGTTAACATCGTATACGTAATATGGAACTCAAACCACAATTGCACAAGCACAACGAAACTCGGGAATACACCTCAACTCCTCCACAAGTTAACCAAACCTTTCACTGATAATTGCTCCAATATCAACATGTTTTCTGCCAACTGAACAGCCCACATAGACGAGAAGAAAAAGAAAGAAAAAGAAGGGGAAAGATAAGAAGCAGAAGACAAAAAGGCGAAGGACAAGAGCAGAATGAAAAGAAGTGAAAATATAAGAAGCATACACATACAAGTAGAAGACAATAAGTGTAAGGAGAAGTTGATGAAAATGAAGCGGAAACATAAGAAGCGAAAGGATAAAAAACATAAGAAAAAGAAGCAGAAGTTAAAATGCAAAAGGAAAACAAGTCACAGGAGTAGAAGTTGAAGTAAACAAAAATCCAAGAAGTGTGGATGAGGAGAAAGAGGTGATGGAGGAGGAGGAGGAGGAGGAGGACATGTAGGAGGAGGAGGAGTGGTTGGAGATGGTATATAGAGGTGGTGGCTTTAGGGTGAAGGGAGAGGGCGTAATTTTAGCTCTGGGGGTCGGGTCTGGCCAGAAGTCTTTCCACCGCTGCATTTACGTCCCCAAACGTCGCAATCAGGGCTGTGGAGGAGAACACAAAAATTCATAATCATTAAAATGTATGGACAGTACGGTATTGTATGTATGTATATAAACAGGCACATACCCCATAGCTGGGGGTGGCTGACTCGAGACAGAGCCTGTATAGCGAACCTTAATATTAATGGGGTAAATGGGTATGCGTTTTTTGACCAGCCAAAACCTAAACACCTACAAACCTATAATAATATTGTAAATTGGGGCATCGATAGTGAGGGAGACCTGTACAAAATACATACTATACCACAGAAATTAAGCTTTCATTCCCACTAGTATTTTAGGAGGAATCTGGGAGTAAGACACTGAACACAAGTGACTGTTCAACTCAACCCATTGCTATATTTAAGTTAAATTAGGTTAACCTAGGTTCAAGCAGGGTGAGTTATCTTCTACTAGGTTAGTCTAAGTAAGCTAGATGTGTGTGAATTTGTGTTTTGTTTTTGTTTGTTCATTACTTTCTGTTGTGTTGTCCCTATTTGGTCTCTGTCTTGAGTCCCCCCCCCCCAAAAAAAAAAGGAAAAGGAAAAGTGGAGAATGGGCCTGAGTAAATACATACATACATACATACATACATACATACATACATACATACATACATAGGTAAGCTAGGTTATGAACAGGTTGTCAAACTGGAACAATTTAGTTTGAAGACCTTAACCCTTGAAATCCGGGAGGCCTCATATGAGGCAAAATGCGCGGCTAAAAAGTCGCCGATGTAATCATCAGAACTCGGCAACCACGCAACGTAGCGATGTCATCTCAACGGCAGTCTACAGACAAGAAAACGTTCTACAATTTGCAAAAAAATTGACTGCTCTAGGTGGTCTCAATCAGTAGCTACTGAATTATGAAGTTTGAAAATACCAAACTTCATATGAGGCCCCCCGGATCCCAAGGGTTAATAACTATGAGCAGGAGTATAAGAACATTAACATAGACTAGCATTGTTTTGGTAGGCTAATTTAATCACTTCCTAAGATATAATTTTAACTATAAACCATAATCATATCTTTACATATTATTAATTACATTATATTATTTACATAATACTAATGTTAATGTCTTGTCAAGTTGCAAATTTGATTTTTATAGAACATTTTTGACACTAATTGTAGTTTCTTTATTCATGCAGAGTTTAGTAAAATTGACCAGAACGTCCCCGACTTCCCAAACTGACTAATTCCTTGAATGTGACGATAGTGCATTGTTATGTGTGATAAGTTTGCTTGGGAAACAGATTAACTTGCTCATGTAGTGATGTACACCCTATGTGGTGGATTGTGTTCTTTTATTTCAAAATTGTATTTTGCTAAAGCGTTATTTCCACATAGAGATTTGATTAGTTCTTTAGCTTTTATAATGTGTCGTCCCAGTTTTGGTTTATTTATTAAGTAAGTTTTACATCATACCGGGTAATACAATAAAAAAATAAAAATAATAATGGATTCGACTTTCGCTTGATAGCCTGGGTATGAATTGAGCAAATGTGAGGAAAGGGTGGAGTTAACCCAATACAAGGATACTGACCTTGAAGATTGGCCTCCCTATTGATGAACCCCATGCCTGCCAACTGGTCCAGCTGTGAGGCGTACTGCTGCTCCAGGTTGTTCACACCACCACCACCTCCTCCTCCTCCACCTCCTCCTCCTCCTCCCAATGCCTGAGACTGTAAAACAAAATAACAGTAGGAATTATTCTTAACATTGTTGTATGTACAGTATAAACTCTGGAACTTCCCCAGTTTTTTATTTATTTTTTTTTGTTTTATGGGGATGGCCGACTCGAGACATCATAACATACTGTACCAGAAAACCAAACTAAACAAAATACACAATCACACCATTGTTAACCCCCAGGATTCGAACCAAGGATATCATATACAGAACTTACACGCTCTAACCAATACACTATCAAGACCATTAAAGGTGCAGCACATGATGTTGTTGTTGCTGTTCCCCCGGCTGTCTGGCCGAGCAGCCCCAAGGTCCCGTGCAAGGCCAAGGCCATAACCGAGCGGCCCCACAAAACTCTCCCTGCTTACCACTAATGAAGCTCAGGTGACCGAAGCCACTCCAAGGCGGGGAGCTGAGGAGGGTGCGGAAATGCCCGGGAAACCGAAGGCCCTGTGCCCCTCAGCAATTATAAAGGGAAAGCTGAGGGACAAAGGAAAAATGTGACGCTTTGGCTCCCAAAGTAGGGAGGTCAATCCACGGAAGAGACGCTGTCACTTGAGATCTAGAAAATATATAAGTAAAAGGAACAGTCAGAGTAAGCTATGGGTATGGCAGAGATCGCTCAGCTCTCACTCGGATAGACTAGCCCATGACCACATGACTAGAGCCCAATTCTCTCATTATATCAGCTAGGAGAAAGCCACCTTTGGCGGGGGGATAGCTCCCTTATTTCAACTCCTTTCGGGGTTAGGCACCCGCCCATGTATGAATGTATTGTATGTATGTATGTATTTACTCAGGCCCATTTCCCACTTTTCCTTTTTTATCTGGGGGTGGCTGAATCAAGACAGAGCTCAAATAGGGACAACACAACAGAAAACAATGAACACACAAAAGCAAAATACAAATTCACACACATTTAGGTCACCCAGAAGACCCAGAGACCAGGGTCACTAAGGTCCCTCCCGTACTTCCCCGGCCCCCGACCACCCGGAGAGGTTCCGATCTCAGTAGGCAGACATGCAGCGAAGCCGAAACCACAAGCCCACCCACCACACTTCCAGCACATGACCACGATAAATACCCATTTATCGAACACTGGATATCAAACTAAGCATGTAATGGACTCAACTGCACTACGAGTGGTGCACACTAGTGGTGATGGGCTGGTCTATCAGAGTGAGAACTGAGCGATCTCTGCCATACCCATAGCTTACTCTTACTGTTCCTTTTACTTATATATTTTCTAGATCTCAAGTGACGGCGTCTCTTCTGTGGATTGACCTCCCAATTTACCAAGATTGGAAGCCAAAGCGTCATATTTTTCCTTTGCCCCTCAACTTTCTCTTGATAATTGCTGAGGGGCACAGGGCCCTGGGTGTGGCTTTGGTTTCCCGGGCGTTTCCGCACCCTCCTCAGCTCCCCGCCATGGAGTGGCTTCGGTCACCCAGGCTTTATTGTGGTCAGCAGGGAGGGTTCTGTGGGGGCGCTCGGTTATGGCCTTGGCCTTGCTCGGGGCCTTGGGGCTGTTCGGCCAGGCAGCTTGGGGAACAACAACAACAACAACAACAACAACAACAACAACAACAACAACTGCACTACGAATAGCCTAATGCTTATGTGATAGTAAAGAATATTTTAGGATTGCTATAAGTACTGCTTCACCTAGATTCTATCTCAGATTTTTGTCTTTCCTGCTTCGGTTACATAGAGTAATTCTAGCTGATCTGAAGATATACACACTCTTACTTTCTTGCATAAAATTGCATAGGGTAAAACGGGGTAATTTCGCCGCGGCGTTAATAATTTGCATTCAAACGCCGATATCTCCGAAACTATTGCATGGATTCGGCTGCAGTTTGGCTTAGGTTGTAGAGCAGTTTTTGTTTAGGTTGTAGAGCTAGTTTGGCTTAGGTTGTAGCTAGTTTGGCTTAGGTTGTAGAGCTAGTTTGGTTTAGTTTGTGTTGCAGTTTCGTGAGGCCTAGCGCCGGGGCTAGCGGCGCGTCTGACGGTATGGTCGGGTGTGTGTGGGGGTGTTTGTATGTATGTGCGTACACTGAGGTGGTGTATGTGACACAGTGTTGGCAGTAGCCGTCAGCTGCTGCCTGGTACTTTGCACTAGCACCCTACACGCTGCACCCATACGAGACACGTCCACTATTCTATTCTATCTATTCTATATGCTCAGGCCCAATCCCCACTTTTCCAATTTTATTATTTTATTTTCCTCTTTTTTTTTTTTATTTTGTATTTTCTTAGGGGTGGCCGACTCAAGACAGAGCAAGAACAGGAAAACACAAAACACAAGACAAAACAGCGAACAAACACAGACAAAACACAAAATTCACACACATCTAGGTCACCCAGGAGAATACCCAGAGACCAGGGTCACCAAGGTCGCTCCAGCACTCCCCTGGCCCCCGACCACCCGGAGAGACTCCGATCTCGGCAGGCAGACATGTAGCGGAGCCAAAGCCACAAGCCCACCCACCACACTTCCAGGCGCACCCTGCAATCTCCCGCCGGCTTTAGCACCGCCAACAGCTCCGCATCGCCACTGAGAAAACTCTATCCTAATTTGAGTATTTCATATCCCTATTCCCTTTATTCATTGCATGAACAGTAGTTAAGTGCTTGTTTAACCTCCACATAGTTCTGTAGTTGCGTGCCTATTTTATTGCTTTTCTGACTGATAAACATTGTTGTTTACATTTGTTATCCTAGCTTGTAGCAGACGACGCACGCACACCTCTAATCGACCTAGCTTTGTATTTTCTTATTAACTCTAGTAGTTATCGTATTCAGTATCCTACTGTAGCTATATATATCTGTAATTTTATTGTTGCTTGCATGATCTTGTAGTAACCTTTGACTGATAACTTTGTTTATCTAAATATAATCCTGCTTGACTAGCCTACAGTGACACCAGCGCCATCTGTTGATACAGTATATTAACCCCTTGTGTGCAGTTACACTTTATTCTTATATAATCTCTATTTGGTGAATTGTATATTTAGTTACATATTCTATTATATATATATATATATACAGTCAGGACGCCCAATACGCGATTCCACAATCCGCGAAAACCCTAATACACGAGTGACCCCTCGAAAATAACCAAAAACATTAATTACGCGAGGTGGCACCACAATGCACGAATCGAGAGCTAAGAAGGGGCCAAATCCGCTATTCCCCCTTGATACGCGAGCACGGTCTACGTTTTGCGAGGCCCAGGCGACGCAGTAGCCGTCTGCGCAGGCCTCGTGGTATGGGCATACGCCTGCCTTCCCTCCCGCTTACCCTCCCTCCCTCCCTCCCACAGTCCCGTTCATAGCCACGCGGAACCAAACGTTTGTAGCGCCTGCCATTCGGTAACGTTTTTCGCTATGCCACGCAAATATAAGAAGATTACACACAAAATGAAGGTGGAAGTGTTGGATCGCAAGAAAGGAGAAGGAAACTGTGCAATAGGCCGTGCTATGGGCTTGTCAGAGTCAACTGTGCGTACGATTTGGTCAGGGAGGGAGAAGCTGGAGAAAATCGTGAAGTCCTACGGTGTGTCCCTGTTTGACGATAGGTCCCGGAGCATCAACCCAGCCATGGAACGGTATCTGACTGCCTTTGTAACAAGAAAATATAGGGAGCAAGTCCCTATTGATGGGCGGTATATAAGGGACCAAGCAAAGGTGCTTTATGCCACTGCTGTCAAGAAGACAAAAACAGGTGAAAATATAAACTTCAAAGCCTCGAAAGGCTGGCTAAACCGTTTTCTTAAACGTAAAGAACTGAAAAATAGGAAAGTTTCAGGTGAGAGACGATCCGCAGATCTGGCTGCAGCCAATGAATTTCCAGCAATTTTGAAAACAATACTCGAAGAAGGAAACTATACACGGGACCAGGTGTACAACGTTGACGAGAGTGGCTTGCAGTATAAGTCCATGCCTAAGTCAACCTACCTATCAAAACATTTAAAGCAAGCCAGAGGGAGAAAAATTGACAAGTCCAGATTTACTGTAATGTTTACAATGAATCTTTCCGGCAGTCACAAGATGCGACCAGTAATTGTTCATACCGCTGCCCGCCCTAGATGCTATAAAAACCTACGAGACATGGATGATACAGGCACTTATTGGTATAAAACTGCCAATGGTTGGATGACTAGTGCCATTATGGGAGAGTGGCTACAAAATCATTTTGTGCCTGACGCTCGTATGAAATGCCGGGAATTAGGCCAACCATTCAAAGCACTTTTGTTGATGGACAACGCTCCCTGTCACCCAGAATATCTCAAATTCCTGGATCCGAATGTGCAAATAGTTTTTATGCCACCCAAGACCACCTCCATCATCCAACCATTGGACCAAGAAGTAATTTCGAATGTAAAATTCTTCTATCAAACCCGCCTCTACAACTATCTGCGTGAAAAGACAGAGACAACTGATGAACTTGATGCCATGGAGTTGGAATTAACATCTGAGGAAGAACCAGACCAACCAGAACCAGGACGACCAGAACCAGACCAACCACAACCAGAACCAGACCAACCACAACATGAACCAGCACAACCAGAACCACAACGACGAGAACCAGACCAACCAGAACCAGACCAACCACAACATGAACCAGCACAACGACCAGAACCAGACCAACCACAACATGAACCAGCACAACCAGAACCACGACGACCAGAACCAGGACGACCAGAACCAGACCAACCACAACATGAACCAGCACAACCAGAACCAGACCAACCAGAACCAGACCAACCAGAACCAGACCAACCACAACATGAACCAGCACAGCCAGAACCACGACGACCAGAACCAGACCAACCAGAACCAGACCAACCACAACATGAACCAGCACAACCAGAACCACGACGACCAGAACCAGACCAACCACAACATGAACCCGCACAACCAGAACCACTAGAACAAGATCAAATGACTGTAACACGTTTTTGGAAGGCTTTCACTATTAAGCATGCCATTGACTTCCTACTTCTTTCATGGGCTGACATCAATGATGCAACAATAAATCATGCCTGGCGTGAGCTGACGCCTCACCTCTGCGTTGCCAAGGACGATGACCCAAGGATACAGACGGTCCCCCAAGCTGAGGCTGCAACAGTTGAGGCAGCACGCGCTGTGGCAGGTTTCAACGAGGTTTCTCTGGAAGATATTCGTGAGGTGCAGGAAGCTGGCAATCAACAGTCTGCAGATGACACAGTGGAACAAATAAATTTAGAAGACGCAGCCCATGAGATGAGAAACCAGCAGCCACAACCTGAACCTGCTTTGCCTGAACTGTCAGTCGGGCATCTCAGTCGGATCTTGGCTGCCGTGGACTGCCTTAAACACAGCTTTATGGCCGAGGAGACCTGCCCACTCAGGACACAAGAAGTCATCCTCAACGTAGACAGGGCATTTAGGTTCTATGCTGATCGCTACAACCAGGAAGTTAACCAGCGAACCCAGACGTTGATGACCAGATTCTTACGCCCCCAACAACAACAGCAACAGGAAGAACGGGATGCCGAACCCCAGCCTTCAACCTCCAATGATACCGACGTGCCTGACGATGAGTTTGACGGGTTCATGAGAGAGGCAGAGATAGAAAGGAGACGCTTGGCACTTCAGAGAGTGAGGGAGGCCCGGGAAGAGTCATCGGAGAGCGAGGATGATCCCGGGGATGGGAACGGGGCCGGGGCAGTGTAGCTGAACTCGCCCCGCCTCGGAAGGGGTTTGCCTCGGAGCCCCCACTCTTCAAGGCTACCTAGCCTATCTACTACTAATTTTAAGGTAAGGTTTCATATTTGTATTCATTGTTGTTCTTATATATAAGATATAAGACTGTACTGTAGAGCCAAAAATGTCGAAAATAGGGCCAAAAATTTCGAAAATTGAGAGATGTCACCCATATCTAATTATTCCTATTTAAAGTTAGTTCCATAATACGCGAATTCCCAATACGCGATGCCTCCTGTCACCCCTATTCTCGCGTATTGGGGGTCCTGACTGTATATATATTTGTTTTGCTTTTTTAGGTAGGTTATCACCCCTGGTAGCCTACTTCTGCATATTTCATACTTTTTATTTTTGGTTATTTTTGTTTTCGGTTAGTCTAGGCTATCATCCCTGGTGGCCTCTTTCTGCGTACTTCAATTTTTTAATTTTCAGTTAGGCTATCACCGCTGGTGGCCTATTTCTGCGTACCGGTATTTCATAATTTTTGTTTTCGGTTAGTCTAGGCTATCATCCCTGGTGGCCTATTTCTGCATACTTCAATTTTTAAATTTTCAGTTAGGCTATCACTGCTGGTGGCCTATTTCTGCGTATCGGTATTTCATAATTTTTGTTTTCGGTTAGGATAGGCTATAACCCCTGGTGGCCTATTTCTGTTTAAATAAAAATAAAATTGTTTTCGGTTCGGCTATCACTGCGTATTCAAATTTAATTTTGTTTTGTTTTAATTTCCGGTTAGGCTATCACCGCTGATAACCTATTTGTGCGTATTTCAACATTTTTGTTTTCGGTTAGGCCCATTTAAGTAAGTGAAGCGACCTGAAGGGAGTGAAGTGTTTTTAAAGTGATATAAGTGTTTTTAAAGTGAGTTTAGTGTTTTTAAAGTGAGTTAAGTGTTTTTAAGTGAGTTAAGTGTTTTTAAGTGAGTGAAGTGATCTGAAGAAAGTGATCGTCACCATGCCTCGTGCCTGTACGAACTGCGCCGGTAGGTTTGGTGCTTCCATGTTTGCTCCTGCCGATCCACAAGTCTGCCGACTTTGCTAGCAACGAGAGGATTTGACAGCAAAATTGGATGAAGCCCAAAACAAGATCAACGCCCTCACCAGGAAGCTGGAATAACTCCAAGAGTTTGTAACACTCAACGTTGGAGTATCACTAACTCCAATTGTTTCAACTCCAACATCTGCCACCGTCCCAACGTCATCTGCCAACAATCCAACACCTGCAGTAGCCACTGCAGCATCTTCTGACGAACCTGAGCCGACATCAAACCAGGACAGCTGCCCTGTTCACCTTAGTCTCTCCCCCACTCCTCGTGCAAGAAGCCTGCTAGCACGAACAGTACCAACCCCTCGCCCCCATTCTAACCACTCCTCTCCCCGACCTGTACTCAGAGTCCCGCCACCACAGGTTTCCGGATTTACACCAGTGAGGAACGGTGCACGGCCAACGCAGAAAAGGTCTCATCTACCAGTCACAATGTCAAACAGATTTGAGATATTGGTAGAGATGGAAGACGAACCAGAAGAGACCAGGCTCGTTGGGGATTCCATTCTACGAGGACAGGTCGAAGAGTTCTGCGACAGAGTCCCAAATCGACGAAAAAGATTTTGCATCCCAGGAGCTGGACTGGACGACATTGTGGAAGCCTTCGAAGATACCACAAAGGATGCAAATGAAAATACTCTTTTTGTCATCCATGCTGGTTCAAATGACGTCATGCGCACCAGATCCGAAGAGTTGATGGAGAAATATCGCAAGATGATCCAGCACTACAAAAACAAGTCAAGGAATATCATCATCTCAGGCATTCTCCCCAAGATCGACGCACCTGACAAATTATACGACAAGGCTTTCAGCACAAATAGCCGACTAAAATATTTGTGTCTGAGGGAAGAAGTTGAATTCATGAACCTCTGGGACAACTTCTACAACCAGCCTACTCTGTTCCGCAAGGATGGCACTCATCTAAACCCTGTGGGTTCAGCACGCATGGGTCGTCTCCTACACGAAGCAGTCCGCAGCCATGGATCAAAAAACGCCATCCGAGAAGAAGCAGCAGTGACATAAATCATCCAACGCCAAGCAAAAAACAGAGGCAACCGAGGACCACCAGCGATAAGGACCGAAGACAGCGAAGACCGAGGACAGCCATGAACATAAATGTAGATCCGACAAGAACCAAAAATATTATTAAAGAGCGTTCCGTGAGTTTTAAAATAACAAATTTAAAGGTTTTCTATGCAAACGCTCGTAGCATACGCAATAAATTTTCAGATTTAGAGGAGCTAGTGTTTACAGAAAATTATGATGTGATTGGCATAACAGAATCTTGGCTCAATACAGAAGATAGAGATTTTTAGCAGAGTATTCACTTCCCGGTATGTAATGTTTGAGAAAAGCCGAATAAATCGAAATGGAGGTGGCGTTTTACTTTATATCAAAGAAAGTCTTAACCCTACACTCTTGTCAAAACCTCAAATTGTGAACGTCGACACATCTTTTGTGCTAATAAAGAATAATAAAGGTACAAAAATAATACTTGCATTAATATACAGACCTCCAGCTCAATCAGTGCAAACTGACCGAGAAATTTATGAACAAATTGCAGATGTAAGTAACTCACAAGATACCGTAATTTTTGGCGACTTTAATTTACCTGTGACCAAGTGGGGCGATACTCTTACTTCACACTCCGGACATGACTTGTATACGAACTTGCAAGAGAGTTCGCTTTATCAATTTGTTCGAACGCCGACCCGTGGTAATAACGTTCTTGACATTGTACTTGCAACAAAAGAGGAATTGATAGAGAATTTGAATGTTGGTGATGAATTCAGTAACAGCGACCATCGTACGATAACTTTCACTTTAAAGTTTACTAGTAACGAACCAAATAGTAGCATCGAAAAAGTCCCTAATTTCAAGAAAGCAAACTTCCATAAACTTAGAGCTATGTTTACCAGCGGGGTTGCGGAATGTTTTGGGCTCATTCAGGCATCAAATGATCAATCAAGTATCTGCATGAAAAGAAATGTATTCAGCAAGAAAACTAGGCGCTAAAAGCTTCAAAATGAGACCAGAACGAGCTACGTAGCACTCGTGGTTCTCTTGCAGTGGTGCCACGAACATGGGAGTTTAGCGTATAGCGGTATATTTTCCCCAGCTATGCTCACTACTGGCTACACTGCCGGCCTCTCGAGAACACTGGGAACATGAGTTAATGGGCGGCGGTAAGCCCTGGGAGTCGGCTGTCTGGCCCGCTGCGCTCCCGGCCATTTGCACTCGATTTTAACCCTTTAAAAGCATTAATAATGCTCCTAACTTGCTGCAAATTGGTGCACGACTTAAGTCGAGCGCCGCCAATAAGGGGTTAAAGAAACTGACTGGAGCTTTTTAATTAACAATAACGACATAAATACATCTTGGAAGTTATTCGAAACCACTTACCTAAAAGCAGTGCAAGACTGCATACCATCGAAAATACGGCGTCCAGGCCATAATAATAAGCCCGAATGGTGGAATAAAGATATTTCAAACTGCCTGCTTGCTAAAAAATTTGCTAATGATAGATTAAAATCCTCACAAAATGACGAAGAACGGGTGAAATTTGTAGAGCTACGACGCAAAGCCAAAAAGTTAATTAAGCAAAGTAAAAAGACCTTAGTGTTACATATTGCGAATCAAAGTAAAACAAACCCGAAAGAATTCTATAGTTATATCAGAAAGAAAAAAGTAGTTACTTCAACTGTTGGTCGGACCGTTAGTCGATGAAAATGGAGAATACTCCAAAGACGAAGTACAAATGAGTAATGCCCTCAATACCTTCTTTGCATCAGTTTTTACAACAGAAGACCTCAGTGATATCCCTACACCATCGCCGATTCAGATTGATAATTCAGATGTTCTAAGCAATATCACCGTTACAGAGAGAGAAGTATTGAATTGTTTAGATAAACTCAAGGTAAATAAAACGCCTGGACCTGATACAATCTCGCCTAGAGTTCTAAAGATAGCTAAGGATGAGCTCTCCAAACCACTGACATTACTATTCAATAAATCCTTGCAGTCTGAAACTATGCCTGATCAGTAGAAGCTAGCCAACGTAACACCGATATTCAAAAAAGGCAGCAAATCACTACCCAGTAACTATCGTCCAATTAGCTTAACCTCAGTTGTATGTAAAATGCTAGAAACGGTCATACGAGGCAGACTCGTAAATCACTTAGAGGAAAATAACATACTTAAAGATACTCAACACGGCTTTCGTAAAAAACGTTCCTGTTTAACAAACCTCTTGGACTTCTTCCACAATATCCTCAACCTCTACGATGAGAGTAAAGCTGTAGATATTATATACCTTGATTTTCAAAAGGCCTTTGACAAAGTTCCCCACAAACGTTACTGCTAAAACTAAAAGCGCATGGAATACAAGACGGTGTGTTGAAATGGATAGAAAATTGGCTCGGCAACAGAAAGCAAAGAGTAGTCATAAACGGTAAGGCATCTAAATGGACCAATGTAAGTAGCGGGGTACCCCAGGGATCGGTACTAGGACCAATTCTCTTTCTAATTTACATCAACGACATAGATGAGGGTCTCACCTGTACAATCTCAAAATTTGCTGACGATACAAAAATTGCAAATAGCATACTCTCAAAAGAACAAGTTGACGATATGCAACACAATCTAGATAAATTGTCATGTTGGGCCCAAATTTGGCAAATGAGTTTCAATGCGGATAAATGTAAAGTACTACATATCGGATACCTAAATGAGAAAGCAAACTATTCGATGAATGGCACTCAGCTTAAGAATGTAAACACAGAAACCGATCTGGGAGTAACAATATCGAGTAACCTAAAACCGAGTCAACAATGTTCAGAAGTTGTTAAGAAGGCAAACAAAATAATTGGCTTTATAGGCAGGTCATTTGAGCTTAATCCAAAGAAGTTATCCTAACCCTTTACAATTCCTTAGTCCGCCCTCTTCTGGAATATTGCGTTCAATCCTGGTGCCCTTATTACCAAAAAGATATAAACAAGCTAGAACGAGTTCAACGTAGAGTTACCAATATGATACCTAGCCTAAAGAACAAACCATACGAAGAGCGTCTTAGAGAATTAAATCTATTTCCCTTAACACCTTACGAGCGGCCTATGCGGTTTATTTATATGTACCGCACAGCGGGGTGTTTTTAGCCAAAATAGGGCTGTTTACGTGATCATTTCCATGCCTAAATAAGACCCAGAACGTAAAACAAGTACCTATCCCTGAAAGGGCATAAACAGAACTTTCGAATGACACCATAACGATCCTTTTATGATGGCTAGTTTTCTTGCAATAACCGTGCAACGCGAGTGCAAAAAGCATGTAATTCGGTACTTTCCCCATATAATTCAGTATGTAGCGAGTGAGAGAGGGAGCTGAGATTTGTGTCAGTAGGTTCGCCGCGGTGGTCTGGAGCAGTCATACGCTCGCTAGTCTCCTGCCACCACTTGTCTCTCTCTCTCAGCAACATTACGTGCTGAAATTGCCACTCGACCTATGTCGAGCGCCGCCACATACTCCAGCTTTATTTAACTCGACTTATGTGGTGAGCCGCTAATTAAGGGTTAACCCAGCGCAGATTAAGAGGTGACTTAATTCAAGTGTTCAAAATCATCAAAGGCATCGACAATATGAACTGTAGTAAGTACTTCACTATTGACCAATCTAATTACACGCGGGGAAACGGTTGCAAAATTATTGGTAAATCTTTTAACTCACACGAATCTAAGAATTTCTTCTTCAATCGAGTTGTCAACTTGTGGAATGGGCTTCCCCGAAACGTTATAGACTGCATCACCGTAAATTCATTTAAACTCCGCCTAGACAAATATCTCGCATCAAACCCGCGACTGACTGCGTTTGTAAATGAATAACTTTATTTTATCCCCCCCTCAGTTACTAACCCATTTGTCCTCTACTAACTTCCCAATCCTGCCACGAACATTAGTTCCAGGGCAGTAATTCCCTTTCCAATGTTCCCTTACCCACTCTAAACCACTGTTTGGACACTTGATCCTCAGTGTTTTGGAGGACAAGAAAACCTAGAAGGGTCACTAGATCTGTTGTTGCTTGATTTCCTTTGTACTCCTTTGTACCCTTCATATTAATCATCTCCCCGGGCCAGGCGCCTGATGGACTATTATCTAGTCCAACTTGCGCCCGACCCCTTCCCCCAAATGACCACGTGTTCACTCAACTATTCACAAGCATTCTCCATTCATTCCTGTTTATTACCACTTCCTTTGCCTGATCTATAGTCATTCCTCTATCATCCAAAGCTTGTCTTACACACGTCCACACCGGCACTAAATACTTCCACACCCGTAGGCCTAATAAATACGTCCACAACCGCACTAGACACGTCCACACCCACACTACATGTCCACAACTCCACACCCGCACTAGACACAGTGGCGCCTAGGCCTACACGTGTGACACACCTGCATCTCTGCCCGCCCTGTTCAGTTGTGTGTGTGTGCGTGCGACATTTTTCTATTGGCATGTTTAGTGGCAGTTTGGGTTTGTGAATGTTTTCATTGCTTTTACCTGCGTGCTAGTATTTTGTCTGGCCATTAATCATAAAATGTTATCTAGTTTACTAGCTAGATGATGCGTAAAATAGGTCGCGGCGAAATAACCCCGCCCGGCGGGGTAATTTCGCCGCGAGTAACTTTTTTCAAAAAATCGGCAGCATGACCAAAACATTATATATATTTTTTGTTTTTTGGGCATCTATAGCAGAAAGGCTGAATGTATAGATACAAAATTAAAAAATTAAAAATTCCATTTGTGGCAGTTTCTATTCGTCAAAAACCATGATTTTCGGCGAAATTACCCCGTCTTACCCTATACACTGTACTATAAACCTCCTACACAATGAGACAGAGAAAGGGGCAAGGGAACGCGAAAGTGGTCCCGGACCTTAAGAATTGTTATTTTAAAGGTTTCTGTTGGGGCTCTGTCTCGAGTCGGCCACCCCTAGAAATGGGATATGTGCCGGAGTACATACATACATACTGTACTGTACATACATAAACCACACTAACTTCACAAAGTTTTATTTTCTTATTTTCTGAAGAATGGGATTGGAATACCCTGCCTAGAGTTTTCCATAGGAACTTCAGTGAATAGTTGCCACAGATGGCTAGACCGTACCATCCACCAAGAACACTGGTGTCTGACAATAACACACACTGGCCGGCCCCAGACTCCGACCATCAACCTTACGGTTTGCAGGCGAGTGCTCTACCAAATCATCTAAATATGGCTAAAATAAAATTAAGAAGACATTGGTGGTACAGAATGGGTTAATACAATTATAGTTAGATGGTAATTGTGGTTCGGTATAAGTAGGTTAATTCTTCCTACCAACATTTAACTTGAGGCCTCTGGTGGACACTTCTGAACTATATAAAAATAGGATAAGTATAAAAATATGATAATGTATGCTTGACTTCAGTAATGTGGATGAGGACCTACCATGGTGGTCATAAGGTTGGCGAAGGCATCGGTACCGGGGACTAGGCCCGGTATCATCCCTGGCCTCGGCGCTGAGGTACCGGATGGTGCTGTTGTGGAGCTACTGGTGTTACTGCTGGTGGATGTGGTGGTGTTGGCAGGTTGTGTTGTGGTGGTAGTGGTGGTAGAGCCGGGGGTGGTAGATGGGGGTACTATACCAGGGGGTAAGTTAAGACCCATGGAGGAAAACAGCCCAGGGGAGGTCTGACGCAGCTGCTCAAGGCCACCCTGGATCTGAGCCACCGCAGCCAATGCCTGGAATGTCAACACAAGTTATGCATTCAGAGGAGATAATAATAATAATGTAAAACTTGCAAAATAAACAAACCAAAACGAGGATGACAAATTGCAAACAGAAACCATTTTGGATAGCTGATTTGTCTGATAATTGAGATATGGATAACTAGTATAGGGGAATGTCTAAATGCTGAAAACACTGTACTGTACATTAGCATAAACGTGAGAGTTTAACGGAAATAATCACTACATGATCATAATTTCTGCAACTTCATAAGCTAATCATTGATTTTTTTTTAGTTTATGGTGACGGTAAAAATGAATAACAATAACATGGCTGGTGCACTACAAACAGACTTAATCTAGCCCCAGCCAAATCCACCGCAACCCTGCTCACAAGCTGGACAGAACACGAATACATCCCTCAACTCACCATAAACAACACACCCCTAACACATACACACACACCCAAAATCCTAGGAGTAACATATGATACTCATATGACATTCAAACAGCACACCACAAACATTAAAAAGAAACTGACACCAAGACTTTACGCCCTCAGGTCACTTGCTCACACAAAATTTGGACACAACAAAGAAACTACCACCACAGTATATAAACAATACATAAGATCAGTGATGGAATACGCAAGCCCAGCCTGGCTTCTAACCTAGCTGAAACACATCATAAGACCTTACAGACTATTCAAAACAAAGCCCTGAAGATCATTACAGGCTGCACAGCTACTGCACCCACAGATCACCTACATCAAGAAACCAAAATCCTCTAAGTCAAGACCATCTGGACATGAGAGGCACTCAATTCCTGGCAGCAGCCTCCACGAACCAAGACCACCCACTAAACTACATGGCAACACACCCACAGACACCAAGAAATATCAAAACAACACCCAGCACACGGTATCACACACAATTATTGTCCTCTCTCCCTCCCTGCCCACCCCAAACCAACTTCCAGAAGCACATCCATACTCATATCTCTCGCTGATCCATCCACTCACTCACAGACAACACGCAGCTGCATGCACGACCTCCCGAAATCCATCCTTCCGAATCCTCCCTTCCTCGCGAGGAAAGAGTCCACCTGGCCAGGTTGAGATGCGGACACCATCCAGCTCTCCTGAGCTATCAGAAGAGACTGGATGACTCCGTTGTCGACGCCTGCCCGGGATGTAACACAGCACCCCATACCATTAAACACATCATAGAAGACTGCATTTCACACAACCACTTACGCCAACAACACAATCTACACTCAATGAGAGCTCTGTGGGAAAGCCCGATCGTGGCCATGGCCTTCCTCAGGGACTCGGGGCTGTTCGGCCAGGCAGCTTAGGGAACAACAACAACAACAACAACAACAACAACTCAATGTTGGTGAAGAGACTCAGACCAAGAGTGAGAGGGGTGGAAATGAGTTACATGGAGGGATAGATAGACGAATGTGGAAGTAAGAGGGAGGTGTGGTGTGGAGATAGAGGTGCTGGAAAGTGTGAAAAGGAACACCTTGAGATGGTTCGGCCATATGGAACGTATGGGAAGCGAGGGAATGACTAAGAGGGTGTACGAGAGTGAGGTGGAAGGACAGAGAGGGAGATGTAAACCAAATGGGAGGTGGAAGGATGGAGTGAAGAAGTACATGGATGAAGGCCGTGCTGGTTAGGAGGAGGGGCGTCGATTGACTGGGGACAGAGGTGCATGGGAACGTTTCGTTCGTGGCCACCCCTTCGGCGATCACAGCGTCACCCCCAGTGCGCCGTGTGCGGTACGCGTTTAACGATTCGCCACTTTTTTACTAACTGTCGTAGGTACAGGTATTCCCGTCTCCGATCACTTTATTGGGGCAATTCTGATTTTTCTCACATTTTAGAAGATTCTCCTTCCTTTTCCCTCTACCGTATTTTCCGTTTCCTCAAAGATACTTCTCTTCTTGATTTGATTTAATTCTCTCTTGCTTTCTTCTTCTCCTTTTGATCTAATCCTTCGGGCCAGCCCTATGGGAGCTCTTTTGGGGAGCTCAGTGGTCTGGTTAAACTTCTCACAAAAAAAAAAGGGCAATAGATAGGAGCTAAAATATATACAGGTCTCCCTCGCTAACCGATGGCTCGAATTACGATATTTCGCATATACGATCGTTCTATATTACTACCCATTTTTCGTTATACAATCGGTATGACTCGCTAATACGATACAGTCAGCCGAAAGCACACAGTGCAAGTAAGTCACCAGGCACTTGTTTGTACAGTCATCCACGTCTGCTGACCGTCGTCCATTGACCAACCCAACCATATCAATCTACCTGACCGACCTATTCACAGCTTAGGTTGAAGTTTCGACTGAAATTTCCGAATCAAAACACGATACCAGTACCCCATACCAGTACGATATCTAGTCACCCAATGACTATTCTTACAGTTTCTTACAGTAGATCCTCTGGAAAAAGGCAAACTATGCCTGTGTATCCAGCTCAGTACCAGTACTTGCACTGCTGCGGTCGTTCACGGTGTTGGCGGCGGCGGTAGCAGACGCAACATTTTTACTATTCTGTATTTTTGTTTTATAATCAAACTTCAAATCTTGTCTTCCCCATGCTTTATCAAGATTACTTTCAAACTCCCTTATTGATTCGGAATAGACTACATACTGGGGCAGTGCGTTCCACTCATTTGCCACTATCACAAAATGAGTTCTTTGCCTTCTCAAGCCTATTTCTTTCTTTGTAAATTTTCTTAGTGTCCTCTCGTTCTTGTTCCCTCCCGCATCAAGAAGATACCTTCACACACATCCTCATCGTACTTTCCTGACACTATCTTAAAAGTCTCTAACATATCCCCTCTCTTTCTCCTATATGCCAGTGTCGGAAGCCCCAGTGTCCTCAACCTCTGCTCATAGCCCGCGCTCTTCAACGTTGGTACCAGCTTGCTAGCTCTCCTCTGCACTTTCTCCACTGCTTCTATATCCTTTACCTATCCTATAACTAATCAATACACGTAATTACAAATACAGTCGACCCTCGCATGGGCGGACCCCAGTTGACCGGACTTCGGTTTGTGCGGACCCAACAGCCGATGCGGACAAGTCCCCAAAAGACCGGACAAATCGGGCAAAAGACCGTTAATTTAAAAGTTGTCCGGTATTTTAATAGTTTGTGTTTGTCTATCGCTCACTTCCCCCTCTGCAACTCTCTTTCTATCTATCTATCTATCTCTCTAATGCATCTACCTAACTCCCTTATACATTAACATAACTAGGCCTATGTCTTATTTGGTCTTTTTTTAATCTATGAATCAATTCCAATACGATGGAATTGAAAACAATATTACCCTTCTAACACACAAATAATAAAATTAAAACGAGAGTAAATAAAAATGTCTCCTTTGTCTTTCAGAAACATAAGTCCGTCTCATATATGTTAGTATTTTATCGCTCGTTCGCCCCTAGCCACTCTCTCTCTATCTATTTATCTCTCTAATGCATCTAACTAACTCCCTTATACATTAACATAACTATGTCTTGTTTGGACTTTTTGTAATCTATAAATAATTTCTAATGCAATGGAATTGAAAACAATATTATCCTTCTAGCACACAAATAATAACATGAAAAAGAGAGTCAATAAAAAAAGGCTTCTTTGTCTTTTCAAGAACCAAGTAAGTCCGTCTCATAATAGTTAGTGTTTATCGCTCACTCCCCCTCTGCAACTCTCTTTCTATCTATCTCTCTAATGCATCTACGTAACTCCCTTATACATTAACATAACTATGTCTTATTTGGACTTTTTGTAATCTTTGAATCATTTCTAATGCGATGGAATTGAAAAATATAATATCCTTCCAGCACATTAACAAGAAATAAGATACAGTCAACAAAATTAATATTCCCCCGTATTCGAGTTCCGAGCGTCGGGAGATTTTATTTTATTTATTTACTGTATTGGGGGGGTTTTCCGCACGGTTTATTTTCGCCTTGAAAGTGTGTCTACACAAATTGATTGGGAAATATTGTTAACATATTTTGAATTGACATTTGTGTCATTTTTTGCTGATTATGAGTTGGTGGAAAACTGTGTTCTTTAATTCCATCATATCGGAAATGATTCACAGATTATATAGAGACCAAATAACATACACTTTTAACCCTTTGGCGCACCTATAGTTTCCAATCAAAGTTTTTTCCCACTCCCTAAGTATATCTCAGCTCACTCAGAGCCAGTTTTGTGCCCGGCAATAATTTGTTTCTGTGACGTTTTTATCCACCAAAAAATCCTTGTATTTGGATTAAGGAGGTACCATCGGCTTCGTTATTGATTGAACTTGAAGATAAGCAAATAAAAACATAGAATAAATACAAAACAACCACATTGGGGCACTCCGAAATAAGAATTGTAACAACAAAATTAAATACCTTATTTCCAACTCGCACTAGCTCAAACTTTTGCCCGCAACATTTTTGATTTGCATACATATATGGAAGCGAAATTTAATGAGGATTCCACTGGTAACTTCAGAATTACTATAAACCAAATAGTTACTGAGATACACGAATAAACGTGAAAGTATCGAAAAACAGACTGAGCTGTACTCTGCTCCCTTCCCAGCCAGCTCTGAGTAAACGGTTAAACTGAGGGGGTTGCCAATTGTACCCATTGAACTAGACTTAATACTTAATATCTATGCCAAATATGACGCGCGTGAGACGAAAACTTAATTTTTGGCGAATATTTTTAAGTTTAATGACTCTTAACGAGTCATCGTGCGCCTACGAAAAAAATACCTAATGACTCTGAACGAGTCATCGTGCGCCAAAGGGTTAAGTGTGTTCAATAGTTTTGCATTATCAATAGGGTGTAGCATAAGGCTTATCAACATCATCACAGTAACGGGGTTGGGGTTGAGGCCGGGACGGGGAGGGGAGGGAGTAGGCCTACAACGGTGGGGATATCCTTTTTTTTTTTTTTTTTTTTTTTTTTTTTTTTTTTTTTTTTTTTATCAGATGACAAATATGGGGTCAGGGTTGAGGCCGGGATAGGGAGGGGAGGGAGTAGGCCTAGAGCGGGGGGGAAATATCCTCTCTCCCCCCCCCCCCCCCCAATCTACTTCCAATGTACGGACTTTTTCAATGTGCGGACAAGGGTCCCCCCCCCTATTAGTCCGCACATTCGAGGGTTGACTGTACTCAATACTTTTATAATTATATAATGTACTCAATACTTTTATAATTATATAATGTACTCAATACTTTTATGATTATATAATGTACACAATACTTTTATAATTATATAATGTACTCAATACTTTTATTATATAATGTACTCAATACTATTATAATTATATAATGTACTCAATACTTTTATAATTATATAATGTACTCAATACTATTATAATTATATAATGTACTCAATACTTTTATAATTATATAATGTACTCAATACTATTATAATTATATAATGTACTCATACTTTTATAATTAATAATGTACTCAATACTATATAATTATATGTACTCAATACTATTATAATTATATAATGTACTCAATACTTTATAATTATATAATGTACTCAATACTATTATAATTATATAATGTACTCAATACTTTTATAATTATATAATGTACTCAATACTTTTATAATTATATAATGTACTCAATACTATTATAATTATATAATGTACTCAATACTATTATAATTATATAATGTACTCAATACTTTTATAATTATATAATGTACTCAATACTTTTATAATATAATGTACTCAATACTTTATAATTATAATGTACTCAATACTTTATAATTATATAATGTACTCAATACTATTATAATTATATAATGTACTCAATACTATTATGATTATATAATGTACTCAATACTTTTATGATTATATAATGTACTCAATACTTTTATAATTATATAATGTACTCAATACTTTTATAATTATAATGTACTCAATACTTATATTATATAATGTACTCAATACTTTTATAATTATATAATGTACTCAATACTTTTATAATTATATAATGTACTCAATACTATTATAATTATATAATGTACTCAATACTATTATGATTATATAATGTACTCAATACTTTATGATTTATAATGTACTCAATACTTTATAATTATATAATGTACTCAAACTTTTATAATTATATAATGTACTCAATACTATTATTATATAATGTTACTCAATACTATTATGATTATATAATGTACTCAATACTTTTATGATTATATAATGTACTCAATACTTTTATAATTATATAATGTACTCAATACTTTATAATTATATAATGTACTCAATACTTTTATAATATATAATGTACTCAATACTTTTATAATTATATAATGTACTCAATACTTTTAATTTATATAATGTACTCAATACTATTATAATTATAATGTACTCAATACTATTATGATTATATATGTACTCAATACTTTTATGATTATATAATGTACTCAATACTTTTATAATTATATAATGTACTCAATACTTTTATAATTATATAATGTACTCAATACTTTTATGATTATATAATGTACTCAATACTATTATAATTATATAATGTACTCAATACTTTTATAATTATATAATGTACTCAATACTATTATAATTATATAATGTACTCAATACTTTTAATTATATAATGTACTCAATACTTTTATAATTATATAATGTACTCAATACTATATATATAATGTACTCAATACTATTATGATTATATAATGTACTCAATACTTTTATGATTATATAATGTACTCAATACTTTTATAATTATATAATGTACTCAATACTTTTATAATTATATAATGTACTCAATACTATTATAATTATATAATGTACTCAATACTTTTATAATTATATAATGTACTCAATACTTTTATAATTATATAATGTACTCAATACTTTTATGATTATATAATGTACTCAATACTTTTATAATTATATAATGTACTCAATACTTTTATAATTATATAATGTACTCAATACTTATAATTATATAATGTACTCAATACTTTTATAATTATATAATGTACTCAATACTATTATAATTATATAATGTACTCAATACTTTTATAATTATATAATGTACTCAATACTATTATAATTATATAATGTACTCAATACTTTTATAATTATATAATGTACTCAATACTATTATAATTATATAATGTACTCAATACTATTATAATTATATAATGTACTCAATACTTTTATAATTATAATGTACTCAATACTATTATATATATAATGTACTCAATACTATTATAATTATATAATGTACTCAATACTTTTATAATTATATAATGTACTCAATACTTTTATAATTATATAATGTACTCAATACTTTTATAATTATATAATGTACTCAATACTTTTATAATTATATAATGTACTCAATACTATTATAATTATATAATGTACTCAATACTATTATGATTATATAATGTACTCAATACTTTTATGATTATATAATGTACTCAATACTTTTATAATTATATAATGTACTCAATACTTTTATAATTATATAATGTACTCAATACTTTTATGATTATATAATGTACTCAATACTTTTATAATTATATAATGTACTCAATACTTTTATAATTATATAATGTACTCAATACTTTTATGATTATATAATGTACTCAATACTTTTATGATTATATAATGTACTCAATACTTTTATGATTATATAATGTACTCAATACTTTTATGATTATATAATGTACTCAATACTTTTATGATTATATAATGTACTCAATACTTTTATGATTATATAATGTACTCAATACTTTTATGATTATATAATGTACTCAATACTTTTATAATTATATAATGTACTCAATACTTTTATAATTATATAATGTACTCAATACTTTTATGATTATATAATGTACTCAATACTTTTATGATTATATA
This sequence comes from Paralithodes platypus, assembly GCA_032716605.1. Classification (NCBI taxonomy): domain Eukaryota; kingdom Metazoa; phylum Arthropoda; class Malacostraca; order Decapoda; family Lithodidae; genus Paralithodes; species Paralithodes platypus. Next base: position 2,971,415 of record CM064542.1, on the reverse strand, counting down.
ATGTACTCAATACTTTTATAATTATATAATGTACTCAATACTTTTATGATTATATAATGTACTCAATACTTTTATGATTATATAATGTACTCAATACTTTTATAATTATATAATGTACTCAATACTATTATGATTATATAATGCTGATTAGCAAAGCATTATAATGGGTTACAATGCTTAGACATAAGATTAACGTAAGGTTGTAAGGTTAAACTGCCACAGCCATTTGCATTGCTTTGGTCCAAATAATAGGTGCATTTTTGTTCGAGTTTTGGCTTAGGCCAAAAACGCGCCTCATAGTATCATATACGGTTGGCGCGTCAGTATCGTACCGTAATGCTAACTGAACTCTACCAAAACTTTGCAAATGGCGCTGGTTCAGTTTCTGTATAAGCACTGTAAGTCATGTTGTTGTTGTTGTTGTTGTTCCTTAAGCTACCTGGCCGAACAGCCCCGAGCAAGGCCAAGGCCATAACCGAGCGCTCCCACAGAACCCTCCCTGCCGACCACAATAAAGCCTGTGTGACCGAAGCCACTCCATGGCGGGGAGCTGAGGAGGGTGCAGAAACGCCCGGGAAACCAAAGACCCACCCAGGGCCCTGTGCCCCTCAGCAATTATGAAGAGAAAGTTGAGGGGCATTATTATGCCTGGTTTATCAGCAATATACAGTAGACTCATTAAAGTATTAAGTACTTGTAAGTAAGTGGACCAGTTCCAGTTTTAGTTGGTGTAGCAATTCTGGATGATTGGGTTACTAGGTTCTAGTGTGTGTATGGGTGGGGTTCGGCGGTCTAGGAACATATCCAATTAACTTGAGGATATTTCACTGTTTTTAGTTCAGTGGTTTATTTAACCCTCCCCATACAATATTTCGCTAACCGATCGGGTTTCCAGGAACTTATCCCAATCGGATATCGAGGGATACCTGTATAGATACTTTATCAGAAAGTACAAGCCTCAAAACGGCTAAAGGCGTGTGCAGGAATGATCAGGTATTAAAATCTAAAACTTACATCACACAGGGGTGTGTGATGTCCCCGTGGTTGTTTACTGTATATATGGATGGAGTCATGAAAGAAATACTAGGAAGAGCAGTGGATGTTGGTATATCGCTGAAAAGGGAGGGAAATGAGTGGAAGCTGCCTATACTGCTGTTTGCGGATGATACAGTTCTGATGAGCGATAATGAATGGGAGTTGCAGGGTCTGGTAAATGGGTTTGGAACAGTGTGCGAAAAACGGAATTTGAAGGTAAATGCGGGGAAGAGCAAGGTTATGGTCTTCGAAAGGGGTGAAGTCACAGAGTGTGAGGTGAAGTTGAACAGTCAGGCTATGGAGATTGTCAGCTCTTTTAAGTATCTGGGCAGTGTGTTGAGTAAAGATGGGACTATGGATGAAGAAGAGCGGGAGAGGGTGCAACAGGGGAAGAGGGTTGTAGGAACGTTGAAAGCAGTAACAAGAAATAGAGTGGTCAGGATGGAAGTGAAGAAGTCCTTGCATGACTGTGTGGTAATCCCGACACTGACTTACGGAAGCGAAGCATGGACGTTCGGGAAGAGACTCAGACCAAGAGTGAGAGCGGTGGAAATAAGTTACTTGAGAAGTGCGTGCGGAGTTACATGGAGGGATAGACAGACGAATGAGGAAGTAAGAAGGAGGTGTGGTGTGGAGGTAGAGGTGCTGGAAAGTGTGAAAAGGAACAACTTGAGATGGTTCGGCCATATGGAACGTATGGAAAGCGAGAGATTGACTAAGAGGGTGTACGAGAGCGAGGTGGAAGGACAGAGAGGGAGAGGTGGAAGGATGGAGTGAGGAAGTATATGAATGAAGGCGGTGCTGGCTGGGAGGAGGGGCATCGACTGACTGGGGCAGAGGTGCATGGGGGCGGTTCGTTCGTGGCCACCCCTTCGGGTATCACGGCATCAGGCAATAGATAGATAGACAAAATAAAGAAAACAAAACAGGAACCACACAATATAAAGACAAAACAACTTGTCAAAACCATTGTGTTGTTTTTATTTTTGTTTTATATTAGTTTAACCAGACCACTGAGCTCCACAGAAGAACTCTCATAGGGCTGGCCCAAAGGATTTGATCAAGATATATAACTAATCAAGTCAAGATAGATAGGGAAGGACAGGAGGGAAACAAATCGAGGAAGGTGAAGACACGCGGACATTTCTCGCCATTTCACCATGGACCACATGTGCTCCACAGCAGAGCTCTTATATGGCAGGGCAAAACATGAAGCAAGAACTGCTACACCGCAACAACAACCAAGAAATGATCAGGGCGAAGAATGAGAGATCAGGTCGAAAGTAGAAAAAAATCACAGCGAGATGCAAAATATAAATTCACTATTGAGGGGAATCGAGTCGGCTCGGTCACAACAGCGACCGAAGAGACAAATCAGGTCAGAAGCCTAATACCTGGTCAGGCCAGGGAGGCATTTGATATAGTAAGTAAGATATATAAGTGATATAGTTTAGTAAAATTTGCCAGAACGTCCCGGACTTCCCAAACTTGACTACTTCCTTTAACGTGACGATAGTGCGTTGTTATATGTGCGATTAGTTTGCTTGGGAAACAGATTAACTTGCTCATGTAGTAATGTACACCCTATGTGGTGGATTGTGTTCTTTTATTTAATAATTTTCATTTTAGTAAGCGTTGTTTCCACATAGCGATTTTGATAATTTAATTTGACTTTATATTGTCCTTGTCCCAATTTTGGTTTGTTTAGTTTGCAAGTTTTACATTTTAATAGGTTACCCGAGGACAACCGAATGGGACAGAATAAGAATAGAAGGGGATAAAGATAGAAAGAGGAAAGAAAAGCTACTCAAAATTAGTCAAGCTCGAGGGGAGAGGAAGGGAAATTACCACAACCATCCCCCATTAAAAGAATGATACTAGTACTAGGGGGGAAAACCACTGTGTGGAAATAACACATTGAAGATTAGTAATATCGATAGTAAAATAACTTATAATTGTTTTTAATCCCAATTAATAAGATTTTGTAAAATCTGCACTAAAGTAGATGACTTTTGGGCTAGAGCTAGGTTACTATACAGACTCTTAGTGGACAGAGGTTTTGAGGCAAGTAAATTGTTCCATAAATTTAATCTTTTTAGGGTCAATTATTGTGACCGTATTCTAAAATTTGACATCAATAATTTTAATCAAGCATTTTGAACTTGAAATTTCTTGTATAACCTCTGCTTACTTTTTGTCTGTATTATTGATTGTCTGTAATTTATTGTTTATCTTTTTCTTTTTCTATTATTAATATTAATATTGATGAGTTTTTTTTATTGTTCTTGTTAAAAGAGTACTCTTTGTTTAAATCTGTTGTTACTTCATATTTTGCAATTATTTGTCTTTATATTATATGTATTCATTGTCGATAGTATCAATTGCTTACTTTTGCGATTTCCTTAGTTTATTTGTGCTATAAATGTAGGTTATTTGTAGGGTAGTTATTGATAGGGGTCACTTGAGGGATGCTATGCTTACAGGTACCTACCCGATAGCACTATCGTTAGTGAGTGCTGTACTGTATTTTATATATTATTTTGTAATAGTCTAGATATCTTATCAATATTTGTATTTTGTACTATTGTTAATGTCTTGTCATGTTGCAAATTTGATTTTAAATAATATTTTGACATTTAACATATAGTTTCTTTATTCATGCAGAGTTTAGTAAAATTTACCAGAACGTCCCGGACTTCCCAAACTTGACTAATTCCTTTAACGTGACTATAGTGCGTTGTTATATGTGCGATTAGTTTGCTTGGGAAACAGATTAACTTGCTCACGTAGTAATGTACACCCGATGTGGTGGATTGTGTTCTTTTATTTAATAATTTTCATTTTAGTAAGCGTTGTTTCCACATAGCGATTTTGATAATTTAATTTGACTTTATATTGTCTTGTCCCAATTTTGGTTTGTTTTAGCAAGTTTTACATTTTAATTTAGCAAAACAATATTATGAAAAAAAAACATAAAACCATCACATAGATGTGATCACTATATCTATCTATCGATCTATCTATCTATTGCCTGACGCCGTGACCCCCGAAGGGGTGGCCACGAACGAACCGCCCCCATGCACCTCTTCCCGTCAGTCGACCCCTTAACACCGCCTTCGTTCATGTACTCCTCACTCCATCTTCCACCTCTCATTCGGTCTACCTCTCCCTCTCTGTCCCTCCACCTCGCTCTCATACACCTCTTAGTCATTCTCCGCTTTGCCATACGTTCCATTGGCCGACATCTCAGTTGTTCCTTTTCACACTTTCCGCACCTATCTAACTCCACACAAAGGCCTCCTTCTTACTTCCTCAATTAGTCTGTCCTATCCCTCCCTACATGTAACTTCCGCACGCACTCCTTAAGTAATTCATTTCCACTGCTCTCACTCTTGGTCTGAAGTTCCCTCTCAACCAACATCCATGCTTCCGCTTCCGTAAGTCAGTGTCGGGATTCCAACTGTCATGCAAGGACTCTTACTTCCATACTGACCCCCATGTCTTGTTACTCCTTTGCACGTTCCTACAACCCTCTTCCCCTGTTGACCCTCTCCCGCCTTTTTCATCCAACTCCCATCTTTACTCACCCACTGCGCCAGATCTTCAAAGAGTTGACGAGCTCCATAGCCTGACCGTTCAGCTTCACCTCACCGCTGTGACTTCACCTCTTTCGAAGACCATAACCTTGTTCTTCCCTTCAATTTACCTTCAAATCCTTTTTTTCGCACACTTTTCCAAACTCATTTACCAATCTCTCTCAACACAAAACACCCCCCCAAACCAAAACAACAAAAACAAAACAAATACAAACCAGAAATAACAAAAAACAAAAAGAAAAACAAACAACAAAAAAAAAAGAAAGAAACAACAAAACAACAACAAAACAAAACAAAACACAAACAACAACAAAAACAAAAAAAACCATAAAACAACACAAACAAAAGAAGACAACAACAAACAACAAAAACAAAAAACAAACAAAACAAAACACAAAAAAAAACAACAACAAAGAAAAAACACCAACAAAAAAAAAAAAAACAAAAAAAACAAAGCACAAAAACCAACAAAAAATAAATACAAAAATAAAAAAAACAAATACAACAAACAACCAAAAAAAAAACAACAACGGAGAGGAGAAAGAGAGAGAGCTGGAAATGAGTTTGGAACCGTGTGCGAAAAACGGAAATTTGAAGGTAATGCGGGGAAGAACAATGTTATGGTCTTCGAAGAGAGGTGAAGTCCAGGTGTGGTGAAGCGACGGTCAGGCTATGGAATCGTCACTCTTTTAAGTAGCCTGGGCAGTGTGTTGAGTAAAGATGGAGTATGGATAGAAGTGCGGAGGGTACAACATGGGAAGAGGGTTGTAGGAACGTTGAAAGGAGTAACAAGAAATAGGGTGGTCTATATGAAAGCAGTCAATGAAGAAGTACTTTGCATGACAGTGTGTAATCCCACACTGACTTACTGAAGCGAGCATGGATGTTGGTGAGAGACTCAGACCAAGAGGTGAGAGCAGTGGAAATTATTACTAAGGAGTTGCGTGCGGAGTATACATTGGAGGATATCCAGACTCATGCGGAAGTAAGAACGAGGTTTTTGGTTGTGGAGGTCTATGTGCTGATGGAAAGTGTGAAAAGGAACACTTGATATGGTTCGCCATATGGAACGTTATGGCAACTCGAGAGAAATGACTAAAGGGTGTAGGGGGGAGCGAGGTGGAGGACATAGATGAGAGGTAGACCGAATGAGAGGTGGATGATGGAGTAGGCGTACATGAACGCAGGCGGTGCTGTTAGGGGGCGTGGCGTCCGACTGACTGGGACAGAGGTGCATGGGCCGGTTCGTTCGGGGGCCACCCTTCGGGATCACGCGTCAGGCAATAGATAGAGAAGATCGATAGATTAGATATATGATCCACATTCCTATGGATTGGTTTTGATGTTTTTTATTTCATAATATTGTTTTGCTAATTCAATGTAAACTTGATAACTAAACAACCAAAATTGGGACAACAATATAAAGTCAAAGTAATTATAAAATCGCTATTTGGAACAACGCTTACTAAAATGAAAATTATAAATAAAAGAACACACTCCACCACATCGGGTTACATGACTACGTGAGCAAGTTAATCTGTTTCCCAGCAACTAATCGCACTATAACAACGCACTATATCACGTTAAAGGAATTTAGTCAAGTTTTGGGAAGTCCGGGACGTTCTGGTAATTTTACTAAACTCTGCATGAATAAAGAAACTATATGTTAATGTCACATATTATTTTAAAATCAAATTTGCAACATGACCAGACATTAACCAAAGTACAAAATACAATATTGGATAAGATATCTATAACTATTACAAAATAATATATAAAGCCAGTACAGCACTCACTAACGATGTGCTATCTGGTTTAGGTACCTGTAAGCATAGCATGCCTCAGGTTACCCCTATCATAACTACCCCCTACAAATAACTCTACATTTATAGCACAAATAAGCTAAGGAAATCGCAAAAGTATACAATTGATACTATCGACAATGAATCATATAATATAAGACAAAAGTGCAACATATGAAGTAACAAACAGATTTAAACAAATAGTACTCTTTTAACAAACATAAATATAAAAAAATCATCATATTAATATTAATAAAGAAAGAAAAGATAAACAATAAATACCGAAAAAATCAATAAATACAGACACAATTAACGCAGAGGTTATACAAGAAATTTTCAAGTTCCAAAATGCTTTGACTTAAACTTATTGATGTCAAATTTTAGAATACGGTCACATAATTGACCCGAAAAGATTAAATTTATGGAACAATTTTACTTGCCCTCAAAACCTCTGTCCACTAAGAGTCTGTATAGTAAAACCTAGCTCTAGCCCAAAAGTCATCCGTACTTTAGTGCAGATTTGTACAAAATCTTATTAATTGCTATTAAAACAATTAAAGTTATTTTACTATCGATATATCTAATCTTCAATTGTTAATTTCACACAGTGGTTTTCCCCCACCCTAGTACTTTCTGTACTCTCATTGTCTTTTCTTTGCTGTGTATTATATGGTTTGTAATTTTGCCTCCTTGATTATAATTTTAGTACTCGCCTTTCTATCTTTATTCTTTTCATTCTTTATTTGTTTAATATTAAAATGTAAAACTTGCAAACCAAAACAAACAGGGCAAGACAATATAAAGTTTAATTATCAAATGTATGGGAAACAACCTCTAAAGGAAAATTGTAAATAAAAGAACACAATAATAGTTGTCATTATCTAGCATTTATGTTTAAGCAAACTATCGCACTTACACGCACTTGAACAGGAGAGTCAATATCAGTTCTGTCTAAATTTTATAAACTGATATCATTAATATCACACATAATCAATATCCACCGATTATTTCATGAGTTTGTGTTGTACCGGCATATTTAGAAAATTTATAGTTTTGCCCGTTTGATTTTTTTACCTGTGAATTCTCATTCTTTTGTCATTTCGGTTGTGTTTGAGACTTGCGCGTTTTGTGCAAGACTCACTGGTGACACATGTGGTCCCTCATTGTTAACGAAACTTGGGCTATTTAGTTATGTTTTCCCTTGC